>JAHIAM010000895.1:0-57250 GCA_021605205.1 Aegilops longissima
CCAAGGTGTGCATATGTGTTGGTCTTCAAGACTCGTAGTTTGGGCGGTTCTGGCCCGTTTCTTGAACTATTACTCACTGTTTTGGGGTCCGGGTGATTTCCACGATTAGCGAACCCGAGGTGCGATTACGTGTACATCGTCAACACTTTCGTTGTTTTGGCTGATTCTGGTCCGTTTCATGCAATATTACTCACCGTTTTGGGGTCGAGAGGATTTCCATGATTAGCGATCGAGTGCGTTGAAGTGTCGGTCATCAACACTAGAAGTTTTGGCGATTGTGGCCCATTCGTGGACTATTACTCACTGTTTTGGGGTCCTGGCGATTTCCATGATTAGCGAACCCCATGTGCGTTTACATGTCGGTAATCAACACTCCAAGTTTGTCCACTTCTAGGCTCTTTGATGGACTATTACTCACGGTTTCCACTCCCAAAGCGATTTACAAGATTGACAATCCCGGGGTGCATTCGTGTCTATCATCAATACTCACAGTTTTGGTGATTCGACCCGTTTAGTGGACTATTACTAACCGTTTGGTGTCCCAGCGATTTCCATGGTTCTTGAACCCCAAGATGTGCTTATGTGTTGGTCTTCAAGACTGCGTGGTTTGAGTCGGTTCTGGCCGTTTCTTGGACTATTACTCACTGTTTTGGGGTCGGGTGATTTCCACGATTGCGAACCCGAGTGCGATTACGTGTTTGTCGTCAACACTTCGCATTTTGGCTGATTCTGGTCCGTTTCATGCAATATTACTCACCGTTTTGGGGTCGAGAGGATTTCCATGATTAGCGATCGAGGTTCGTTGAAGTGTCGGTCATCAACACTAGAAGTTTTGGCTGATTGTGGCCCATTTACGTGGATTATTACGAACTGTTTTGGGGTCCTAAGCGATTTCCATGATTAGCGAACCCGGGGCGTTTACATGTCGGTCATCAACACTCCTAGTTTTGTCGACTTCTGGGCTCTTTTATACACTATTACTCAGCGGTTTGAGTCCCAAAGGATTTACAAGATTGGCGATCCCGAGGTGCATTTATGTGTCCGTCGTCAATACTCATAATTTTGGTCAATTCTGGCCCGTTTCATGGACTATTACTCACATTTTGGGATCCCAGCGATTTCCATGGTTGTTGAACCCCAAGGTGTGCATATGTGTTGGTCTTCATGACTTGTAGTTTGGGCGGTTCTGGCGTTTCTTGGACTATTACTCACTGTTTTGGGGTCGGGTGATTTCCATGATTGGCGAACCACAGGTGCGATTACGTGTATGTCGTCAACACTGCTTAATTTTGGCAGATTCTGGTCCGTTTCATGCAATATTACTCACCGTTTTGGGGTCCCAGAGGATTTCCATGATTGATGATCCAGTGCGTTGAAGTGTCGGTCATCAACACTAGAAATTTTGGCGATTGTTGTCCATTTAAGTGGACTATTACTCACTGTTTTGGGGTCCTGGCGATTTCTATGATTGTGAACCCCCAATGCGTCTACGTGTCGATAATCAACACTCCAAGTTTTTCCACTTCTTGGCACTTTTATGGACTATTACTCACGGTTTCCACTCCCAAGAGATTTACAAGATTGACAATCCCGGGGTGCATTTCGTGTCCATCATCAATACTCAGTTTTGGTGGATTCGACCCGTTTAGTGGACTATTACTAACCGTTTTGGTGTCCCCAGCGATTTCCATGGTTGCTGAACCCCAAGGTGTGATTATGTGTTGGTCTTCAAGACTCGTGGTTTGAGCAGTTCTGGCCCGTTTCTTGGACTATTACTCACTGTTTTGGTGTCGGAGTGATTTCCGATTGATGAACCCGGAGTGCGATTACGTGTCTGTCGTCAAGACTACGCAATTTTAGTTGATTCTGGTCCGTTTCATGCAATATTACTCACCGTTTGGGGTCCCGAGGCGATTTCCATGATTGACTATCCAGGTGCGTTGAAGTGTCGGCCATCTACACTAAAGTTTTGGCGATTGTGGCCCATTCATGGAGTATTACTCACTGTTTTGGGGTCCTGGCGATTTCCATGATTGGCGAACCCGGGTGCGTTTACGTGTCGATAATCAACACTCCTAGTTTTGTCCACTTACAGGCTCTTTTATGGACTATTACTCACGGTTTGAGTCCCAGCGATTTACAAGATTGAGGATCCCGGTGTGCGTTTACGTGTCGTCGTCAATACTCATAGTTTTGGTGGATTCTGGCCCGTTTAGTGGACTATTACTCACCGTTTGTGGTCCCAAAGTGATTTCCATGGTTCTGAACCCCAAGGTGTGCTTTTGTGTTGGTCTTCAAGACTGATAGTTTGGCGGTTCTGGCCTGTTTCTTGGACTATTACTCCTTTGTTTTGGGGTCCGGGTGATTTCCACGATTGATGAACCCGAGTGCGATTCGTGTTGTCGTCAAAACTTCGAATTTTAGCGATTCTGGTCCGTTTCATGCAATATTACTCACCGTTTTGGGGTCGAGAGGATTCCCATGATTGGCGACCCAGTGCGTTGAAGTGTAGCTCATCAACACTCACAGTTTTGGCGATTATGGCCCATTTAGTGGAGTATTACTCATTGTTTTGGGGTGCTGGCGATTCCATGATTGGCGAGCCGAAGTGCGTTTATGTGTCATAATCAACACTCCTAGTTTTGTCCACTTCTAGGCTCTTTTATGGACTATTACTCACGGTTTGAGTCCCAAAGCGATTTACAAGATTGAGGTTCCCGGGGTGTGTTTACGTGTCCGTCGTCAATACTCATAGTTTTGGTGGATTATTGCCGTTTCATGGACTATTACTCACCGTTTTGTGGTCCCAAAGTGATTTCCATGGTTGTTGAACCCCAAGGTGTGCTTATGTGTTGGTCTTCAAGGCGAGTAGTTTGGGCGGTTCTGACCGTTTCTTGGACTATTACTCACTGTTTTGGGGTCCGGGTGATTTCCACGATTAGCGAACCCGAGTGCGATTCGTGTCTGTCGTCAACACTTGCAGTTTGGCTGATTCTGGTCCGTTTCATGCAATATTACTCACCGTTTTGGGGTCGGAGGATTTCCATGATTAGCGATCCGAGGTTCGTTGAAGTGTCGGTCATCAACACTAGAAGTTTTGGCTGATTGTGGCCCATTTCGTGGACTATTACTCACTGTTTTGGGGTCCTTAGCGATTTCCATGATTGCGAACCCCATAATGCGTTTACATGTCGGTAATCAACAGTCAAGTTTGTCCACTACGGGCTCTTTATGGACTATTACTCACGGTTTTGAGACCAAGCGATTTACAAGCTTGGGGATCCCGGAATGCGTTCGTGTCCATCGTCAATACTCATAGTTTTGGTGGATTCTGGCCCGTTCATGGACTATTACTCACCGTTTGTGGTCCCAGCGATTTCCATGGTTGCTGAACCCCAAGGTGTGCATATGTGTTGGTCTTCAAGACTACGTAGTTTGGGCGGTTCTGGCCCGTTTCTTGAACTATTACTCACTGATTTGGGGTCCGGGTGATTTCCAAGATTGGCGAACCCGAGGTGCGATTACGTGTACATCATCAACACTGCGCATGTTTTTGCTGATTCTGGTCCATTTCATGCAATATTACTCACCGTTTTGGGGTCCCAGAGGATTTCCATGATTGGCGATCGAGGTGCATTGAAGTGTCGGTCATCAACACTAGAAGTTTTGGCGATTGTGGCCCATTCGTGGACTATTACTCACTGTTTTGCGGTCCTGGCGATTTCCATGATTGTGAACCCCATGTGCATTTACATTTCGGTAATCAACACTCCAAGTTTGTCCACTTCTAGGCTATTTTATGGACTATTACTCACGGTTTCCACTCCCAAATCGATTTACAAGATTGACAATCCCGGGGTGCATTCGTGTCCATCATCAACACTCACAGTTTGGTGGATTCTGACCCGTTTGTGGACTATTACTAACCGTTTTGGTGACCCAAAGCGATTTCCATGGTTCTGAACCCCAAGATGTGCTATGTGTTGGTCTTCAAGACTCGTGGTTTGAGCGGTTCTGGCCCGTTTCTTGGACTATTACTCACTGTTTTGGGGTCCGGGTGATTTCCACGATTAGTGAACCCGAGTGCGATTCGTGTCATCGACAACACTCACAATTTTGGCGATTCTGGTCCGTTTCATGCCATATGATGCACCGTTTTGGGGTCGAGTGATTTCCATGATTGGCGATCCCGAGTGCGTTGAAGTGTCGGTCATCAACAATACAGATTTGGCGATTGTGGCCCATTTCATGAGTATTACTCACTGTTTTGGGGTCCTGGCGATTTCCATGATTGGCGAACCCGGGGTGTGTTTACGTGTCGGTAATCAACACTCCTAGTTTTGTCCACTTAGGCTCTTTATGGACTATTACTCACTGGTTTGAGTCCCAAAGCGATTTACAAGATTGAGGATCCCGAAGTGCGTTGGCGTGTCCGTCGTAAATACTCATAGTTTTGGTCGATTCTGGCCCGTTTCGTACTATTACTCACCGTTTTGGGATCCCAAGCGATTTCCATGGTTGCTGAACCCCAAGGTGTGCTTATGTGTTGGTCTTCAAGACTTCGTAGTTTGGGCGGTTCTCGCCCGTTTCTTGGACTATAACTCACTGTTTTGCGGTCGCGGGTGATTTCCATGATTGATGAACCCGAGTGCGATTACGTGTCTGTCGTCAACTTTTCATAATTTTGGCTGATTCTGGTCCGTTTCATGCAATATTACTCACCGTTTTGGGGTCGAGAGGATTTCCATGATTGACAACCCGAGGTGCTTTGAAGTGTCATCATCAACACTCACAGTTTTGGCGATTGTGGCCCATTTCGTGGACTATTACTCACTATTTTGGGGTCCTGGCGATTTCCATGATTGGCGAACCCGGGGGGCGTTTACATGTCGGTCATCAACACTCCTAGTTTTGTTGACTTCTGGGCTCTTTTATACACTATTACTCAGCGGTTTGAGTCCCAAAGATTTACAAGATTGGCGATCCCGAGGTGCATTTATGTGTCCGTCGTCAATACTCATAATTTTGGTCAATTCTGGCCCGTTTCATGGACTATTACTCACAGTTTGGGATCCCAGCGATTTCCATGGTTGTTGAACCCCAAGGTGTGCATATGTGTTGGTCTTCATGACTTGTAGTTTGGGCGGTTCTGGCGTTTCTTGGACTATTACTCACTGTTTTGGGGTCCGGGTGATTTCCATGATTGTGAACCACAGGTGCGATTACGTGTATGTCGTCAACTTTTCGCAATTTTGGCAGATTCTGGTCCGTTTCATGCAATATTACTCACCGTTTTGGGGTCCCGGAGGATTTCCATGATTGATGATCCAGGTGCGTTGAAGTGTCGGTCATCAACACTAGAAATTTTGGCGATTGTTGTCCATTTAGTGGACTATTACTCACTGTTTGGGGTCCTGGCGATTTCCATGATTGCGAACCCCCAATGCGTTTACGTGTCGGTAATCAACACTCCAAGTTTTGTCCACTTCTTGGCACTTTTATGGACTATTACTCACGGTTTCCACTCCCAAAGAGATTTACAAGATTGACAATCCCGGGGTGCATTCGTGTCCATCATCAATACTCACAGTTTTGGTGGATTCTGACCCGTTTAGTGGACTATTACTAACCGTTTTGGTGTCCCAGCGATTTCCATGGTTGCGAACCCCAAGGTGTGATTATGTGTTGGTCTTCAAGACTACGTGGTTTGAGCGGTTCTGGCGTTTCTTGGACTATTACTCACTGTTTTGGTGTCCGGGTGATTTCCACGATTGATGAACCCGAAGTGCGATTACGTGTCATGTCGTCAACTTTTCATAATTTTGGCTGATTCTGGTCCGTTTCATGCAATATTACTCACCGTTTTGGGGTCCCGAGCAATTTCCATGATTGACTATCCGAGGTGCGTTGAAGTGTCGGCCATCTACACTAGAAGTTTTGGCGATTGTGGCCCATTTCATGGAGTATTACTCACTGTTTTGGGGTCCTGGCGATTTCCATGATTAGCGAACCCGGGAGTGCGTTTACGTGTCGATAATCAACACTCTAGTTTTGTCCACTTCGGGCTCTTTATGGACTATTACTCACGGTTTGAGTCCCAAAGCGATTTACAAGATTGAGGATCCCGAGTGCGTTTACGTGTCCGTCGTCAATACTCATAGTTTTGGTCGATTCTGGCCCGTTTAGTGGACTATTACTCACCGTTTTGTGGTCCCAAAGTGATTTACATGGTTGCTGAACCCCAAGGTGTGTTTATGTGTTGGTCTTCAAGGCTCGTAGTTTGGGCGGTTCTGGCCCGTTCTTGGACTATTACTCACTGTTTTGGGGTCCGGGTGATTTCCACGATTGCGAACCCGAGTGCGATTCGTGTCTGTCGTCAACACTTCATAATTTTAGCGATTCTGGTCCGTTTCATGCAATATTACTCACCGTTTTGGGGTCGAGAGGATTTCCATGATTAGCGATCCAGGTGCGTTGAAGTGTCGCTCATCAACACTCACAGTTTTGGCGATTGTGGCCCATTTCATGGACTATTACTCACTATTTGGGGGTCGGGCGATTTTCATGGACTATTACTCAATATTCCAGAAAGCGGGCCAGAACCGGCCCAAACTATGAGTCTTGAAGACCAACACATAAGCACACCTTGGGGTTCAGCAACCATGGAAATCGCTTTGGGACCACAAAGCGGTGAGTAATAGTCCATAAAAGAGCCAGAAGTGGACAAAACTTGGAGTGTTGATCACCAACACGTAAGCGCACTGCAGGGTTCATCAATCATGGAAATAAGCAGGGACCCCAAAACAGTGAGTAATAGTCCATGAAATGGGCCACAATCGGCCAAAACTTCTGAGTGTTGATGACCGACACTTCAAGCGCACCCTCGGATCGTCAATCATGGAAATCATACAGGACCCCAAACGGTGAGTAATATTGCATGAAACGGACCAGAATCAGCCAAAATTACAGTGTTGACGATGACGTAATCACACCCGAGGTTCGTCGATCGTCGACACTCCGGGACCCCAAAACAGTGAGTAATAGTCAAAAGCGGGCCAGAACGGCCCAAACTACGAGTCTTGAAGACCAACACATATGCACACCTTGGGGTTCAGCAACCATGGAAATCACTTTGGGACCACAAAGCGGTGTGCAATAGTCCATGAAAGCGGGCCAGAATCGACCAAAACTATGAGTGTTGACGACAGACACGTAAACGCACCCCGGGGATCGTCAATCTTGTAAATCGCTTTGGGACTCGAAACCGGTGAGTAATAGTCCATAAAAGAGCCCAGAAGTGGACAAAACTAGGAGTGTTGATTACCGACACGTAAACGCACCCCAATGTTCGTCAATCATGGAAATCGCTCAGGGACCCCAAAACAGTGAGTAATACTCAACGAAATGGGCCACAATTGGCCAAAACTGCTAGTGTTGATGACCGACACTTCAAAGCACCCTGGGGATCGTCAATCATGGAAATCACTCTGGGACCCCAAAACGATGAGTAATATGGCATGAAACGGACCAGAATCGGCCAAAATTGCGAGTGTTGACGACAGACAAGTAATCACACACCGGGGTTCGTCAATCCGGGAAATAACTCCGGGACCCCAAAACAGTGAGTAATAGTCCAAGAAACGGGCCAGAACCGGCTCAAACCACGAGTCTTGAAGACCAACACATAAGCACATCTTGGGGTTCAGCAACCATGGAAATCGCTTTGGGACACCAAAATGGTTAATAATAGTCCACGAAACGGGTCAGAATCGACCAAAACTGTGAGTATTGATGATGGACACGTAAATGCACCCCGGGGATTATCAATCTTGTAAATCTCTTTGGGAGTGGAAACCGGTGAGTAATAGTCCATAAAAGAGCTCAGAAGTGGACAAAACTTGGAAAGTTGATCACCGACACGTAAACGCACACGGGGTTCATCAGTCATGGAAATCGCTTAGGGACCCCAAAACAGTGAGTAATAGTCCACGAAATGGGCCACAATCGGCCAAAACTTCTAGTGTTGATGACCGACACTTCAACGCACCCTCGAGATCGTCAATCATGGAAATCCTCTCAGGACCCCAAAACGGTGAGTAATATTGCATGAAACGGACCAGAATCAGCCAAAATTACGAGTGTTGACGATAGACAAGCGTAATCGCACCCGGGGTTAAATCAATCGTGGAAATCACTCCGGGACCCCAAACAGTGAGTAATAGTCAAAAAGCGGCCAGAACCGGCCCAAACTACGAGTCTTGAAGACCAACACATATGCACACCTTGGGGTTCAACAACCATGGAAATCACTTTGGGATCCCAAAGCGGTGAGTAATAGTCCATGAAGCGGGCCAGAATTGACCAAAACTGTGAGTATTGATGATGGACACGTAAATGCACCCGGGGATCGTCAATCTTGTAAATCACTTTGGGACTCGAAACCGTTGAGTAATAGTCCATAAAAGAGCCCAGAAGTGGACAAAACTAGGAGTGTTGATTACCGACATGTAAACGCACCCCGGGGTTCGTCAATCATGGAAATCGCTCAGGGACCCCAAAACAGTGAGTAATAGTCCACGAAATGGGCCACAATCGGCCAAAACTTTGAGTGTTGATGACCGACACTTCAACGCACCCTCGGGATCGTCAATCATGGAAATCCCTCTGGGACCCCAAAACGGTGAGTAATATTGCATGAAACGGACCAGAATCAGCCAAAATTCCGAGTGTTGATGACAGACACGTAATCGCACCCCGGGGTTCGTCAATCGTGGAAATCATTCCGGGACCCCAAAACAGTGAGTAATATTCCAAGAAACGGGCCAGAACCGGCCCAAACTATGAGTCTTGAAGACCAACACATAAGCACACCTTGGGGTTCAACAACCATGGAAATCGCTTTGGGACCACAAAGCGGTGAGTAATAGTCCATGAAGCGGGCGAGATCGTCAATCGACCAAAACTATGAGTATTGACGATGGACACGTAATCGCACCCGGGGTTCGTCAATCATCATTTGGGGACCCCAAACAGTGGGATCCAAAGCGGGCCAGAACCCCAGTCTTGAAGACCAACACATAAGCACACCTTGGGGTTCAGCAACCATGGAAATCGCTTTGGGACCACAAAGCGGTAAGTAATAGTCCATGAAGCGGGCCAAAGAATCGACCAAAACTATGAGTATTGACGATGGACACTAGGTCGGGATCCCCAAGCTTGTAAATCGCTTTGGGTCTCAAAACCGGTGAGTAATAGTCCATAAAAGTGCCAGAAGTGGACAAAACTAGGAGTGTTGATTACCGACACGCGCACACAGGGTTCGTCAATCATGGAAATCGATCGGGGACCCCAAAACAGTGAGTAATACTCACGAATTGGGCCACAATCGGCTAAAACTGCGAGTGTTGATGACCGACACTTCAACGCACCCTCGGGATCGTCAATCATGGAAATCCCTCTGGGACCCAAAACGGTGAGTAATATTGCATGAAATGGACCATAATCAGCCAAAATTGTGAGTGTTGACGACAGACACGTAATCGCACCCCGGGGTTCGTCAATCGTGGAAATCATTCCGGGACCCCAAAACAGTGAGTAATATTCAAGAAACGGGCCAGAACCGGCCCAAACTACGAGTCTTGAAGACCAACACATATGCACACCTTGGGGTTCAGCAACCATGGAAATCACTTTGGGACCACAAAACGGTGTGCAATAGTCCACGAAATGGGCCAGAATCGACCAAAACTATGAGTATTGACGATGGACACGTAAACGCACCCCGGGGATCGTCAATCTTGTAAATCGCTTTGGGACTCGAAACCGGTGAGTAATAGTCCATAAAAGAGCCCAGAAGTGGACAAAACTAGGAGTGTTGATTACCGACACGTAAACGCACCCCAGGGTTCGTCAATCATGGAAATCGCTCAGGGACCCGAAAACAGTGAGTAATACTCAACGAAATGGGCCACAATTGGCCAAAACTGCGAGTGTTGATGACCGACACCTCAAAGCACCCTGGGGATCGTCAATCATGGAAATCACTCTGGGACCCCAAAACGATGAGTAATATGGCATGAAACGGACCAGAATCGGCCAAAATTGCGAGTGTTGACGACAAACAAGTAATCACACATCGGGGTTCGTCAATCGTGGAAATAACTCCGGGACCCCAAAACAGTGAGTAATAGTCCAAGAAACGGGCCAGAACCGGCTCAAACCACGAGTCTTGAAGACCAACACATAAGCACATCTTGGGGTTCAGCAACCATGGAAATCGCTTTGGGACACCAAAACGGTTAGTAATAGTCCACGAAACGGGTCAGAATCGACCAAAACTGTGAGTATTGATGATGGACACGTAAATGCACCCCGGGGATTATCAATCTTGTAAATCTCTTTGGGTGTGGAAACCGGTGAGTAATAGTCCATAAAAGAGCGCAGAAGTGGACAAAACTTGGAGTGTTGATCACCGACATGTAAAAATGCACACGGGTTCATCATCATGGAAATCGCTTAGGGACCCCAAAACAGTGAGTAATAGTCCACGAAATGGGCCACAATCGGCCAAAACTTCTAGTGTTGATGACCGACACTTCAACGCACCCTCGAGATCGTCAATCATGGAAATCATACTGGGACCCCAATACGGTGAGTAATATTGCATGAAACGGACCAGAATCAGCCAAAATTACGAGTGTTGACGATAGACACGTAATCGCACCCCGGGGTTCGTCAGTCGTGGAAATCACTCCGGGACCCCAAAACAGTGAGTAATAGTCAAAAAACGGCCAGAACCGGCCCAAACTACGAGTCTTGAAGACCAACACATATGCACACCTTGGGGTTCAACAACCATGGAAATCACTTTGGGATCCCAAAGCGGTGAGTAATAGTCCATGAAGCGGGCCAGAATTGACCAAAACTATGAGTATTGATGACGGACACGTAAATGCACCCGGGATCGTCAATCTTGTAAATCACTTTGGGACTCGAAACCGTGAGTAATAGTCCATAAAAGAGCCAGAAGTGGACAAAACTAGGAGTGTTCATTACCGACACGTAAACGCACCCGGGGTTCGTCAATCATGGAAATCGCTCTGGGACCCCAAAACAATGAGTAATACTCCACGAAATGGGCCACAATTGGCCAAAACTTTGAGTGTTGATGACCGACACTTCAAAGCACCATGGGGATCGTCAATCATGGAAATCCTCTGGGACCCCAAAGCGGTGAGTAATATGGCATGAAACGGACCAGAATCGGCCAAAATTGCAGTGTTGATGACAGACAAGTAATCACACACGGGGTTCGTCAATCGTGGAAATAACTCCGGGACCCCAAAACAGTGAGTAATAGTCCAAAAGCGGGCCAGAACCGCTCAAACCACGAGTCTTGAAGACCAACACATAAGCACATCTTGGGGTTCAGCAACCATGGAAATCGCTTTGGGACCACAAAGCGGTGAGTAATAGTCCATGAAAGCGGGCGAATCGACCAAAACTATGAGTATTGACGATGGACACGTACGCACCCGGGATCCCCAAGCTTGTAAATCGCTTTGGGTCTCAAAACGGTGAGTAATAGTCCATAAAAGAGCCGAAGTGGACAAAACTAGGAGTGTTGATTACCGACACGTAAGCGCACCAGGGTTCGTCAATCATGGAAATCGCTCGGGGACCCCAAAACAGTGAGTAATACTCCACGAATTGGGCCACAATCGCCAAAACTTCTAGTGTTGATGACCGACACTTCAGCGCACCCTCGGGATCGTCAATCATGGAAATCCTCTGGGACCCAAAGCGGTGAGTAATATTGCATGAAATGGACCAGAATCAGCCAAAATTGCGAGTGTTGACGATGGACACGTAATCGTACCCCGGGGTTCGCCAAACGTGGAAATCACCCTGGGACCCCAAAACAGTGAGTAATATGCAAAAAACGGGCCAGAACCGGCCCAAACTACGAGTCTTGAAGACCAACACATATGCACACCTTGGGGTTCAGCAACCATGGAAATCACTTTGGGACCACAAAGCGGTGTGCAATAGTCCATGAAAATGGGCAGAATCGACCAAAACTATGAGTATTGACGATGGACACGTAAACGCACCCGAGGATCGTCAATCTTGTAAATCGCTTTGGGACTCGAAACGGTGAGTAATAGTCCATAAAAGAGCCAGAAGTGGACAAAACTAGGAGTGTTGATTACCGACACGTAAGCGCACCCAGGGTTCGTCAATCATGGAAATCGCTCGGGGACCCCAAAACAGTGAGTAATACTCAACGAAATGGGCCACAATTGGCCAAAACTGCAGTGTTGATGACCGACACTTCAAAGCACCCAGGGATCGTCAATCATGGAAATCACTCTGGGACCCCAAAGCGATGAGTAATATGGCATGAAGCGGACCAGAATCGGCCAAAATTGCAGTGTTGACGACAACAAGTAATCACACACGGGGTTCGTCAATCGTGGAAATAACTCCGGGACCCCAAAACAGTGAGTAATAGTCCAAGAAACGGGCCAGAACCGGCTCAAACCACGAGTCTTGAAGACCAACACATAAGCACATCTTGGGGTTCAGCAACCATGGAAATCGCTTTGGGACACCAAAGCGGTTAGTAATAGTCCACAAGCGGGTCAGAATCGACCAAAACTGTGAGTATTGATGATGGACACGTAAATGCACCCGGGATTATCAATCTTGTAAATCTCTTTGGGAGTGGAAACGGTGAGTAATAGTCCATAAAAGAGCCGAAGTGGACAAAACTTGGAGTGTTGATCACCGACACGTAAACGCACACGGGGTTCATCAGTCATGGAAATCGCTTAGGGACCCCAAAACAGTGAGTAATAGTCCATGAAATGGGCCACAATCGGCCAAAACTTCTAGTGTTGATGACCGACACTTCAACGCACCCTCGAGATCGTCAATCATGGAAATCCTTTTGGGACCCCAATACGGTGAGTAATATTGCATGAAACGGACCAGAATCAGCCAAAATTACGAGTGTTGACGATAGACACGTAATCGCACCCCGGGGTTCGTCAGTCGTGGAAATCACTCCGGGACCCCAAAACAGTGAGTAATAGTCCAAGAAACGGCCAGAACCGGCCCAAACTACGAGTCTTGAAGACCAACACATATGCACACCTTGGGGTTCAACAACCATGGAAATCGCTTTGGGATCCCAAAACGGTGAGTAATAGTCCATGAAACGGGCCAGAATTGACCAAAACTGTGAGTATTGATGACGGACACGTAAATGCACCCCGGGGATCGTCAATCTTGTAAATCACTTTGGGACTCGAAACCGGTGAGTAATAGTCCATAAAAGAGCCCAGAAGTGGACAAAACTAGGAGTGTTGATTACCGACACGTAAACGCACCCGGGGTTCGTCAATCATGGAAATCGCTCAGGGACCCCAAAACAGTGAGTAATAGTCCACGAAATGGGCCACAATCGGCCAAAACTGTGAGTGTTGATGACCGACACTTCAACGCACCCTAGGGATCGTCAATCATGGGAATCGCTCTGGGACCCCAAAACGGTGAGTAATATTGCATGAAATGGACCATAATCGGCCAAAATTGCGAGTGTTGACGACAGACACGTAATCGCACCCCGGGGTTCGTCAATTATGGAAATCACTCGGGACCCCGAAACAGTGAGTAATAGTCCAAGAAACGGGCCAGAACCGCTCAAACTACGAGTCTTGAAGACCAACACATAAGCACACCTTGGGGTTCAGCAACCATGGAAATCGCTTTGGGACCACAAAGCGGTGAGTAATAGTCCATGAAGCGGGCCAGAATCGACCAAAACTATGAGTATTGACGATGGACACGTAACGCGCACCCGAGGATCCCCAAGCTTGTAAATCGCTTTGGGTCTCAAACCGGTGAGTAATAGTCCATAAAAGAGCCCAGAAGTGGACAAAACTAGGAGTGTTGATTACCGACACGTAAACGCACCCCAGGGTTCGTCAATCATGGAAATCGCTCAGGGACCCCAAAACAGTGAGTAATACTCCACGAAATGGGCCACAATCGGCCAAAACTTCTAGTGTTGATGACCGACACTTCAACGCACCCTCGGGATCGTCAATCATGGAAATCCCTCTGGGACACCAAAACGGTGAGTAATATTGCATGAAACGGACTAGAATCTGCCAAAATTGCGAGTGTTGACGACAGACACGTAATCGCACCGCGGGGTTCGTCAATCGTGGAAATCACTCCGGGAACCCAAAACAGTGAGTAATAGTCCAAGAAACGGGCCAGAACCGGCCCAAAGTATGAGTCTTGAAGACCAACACAAATGCACACCTTGGGGTTCATCAACCATGCAAATCACTTTGGGACCACAAAACGGTGTGTAATAGTCCCCGAAACGTGCCAGAATCGACCAAAACTATGAGTATTGACGACGGACATGTAAACGCACCCCGGGGATCGTCAATCTTGTAAATCTCTTTGGGACTCGAAACCGGTGAGTAATAGTCCATAAAAGAGCCCAGAAGTGGACAAAACTAGGAGTGTTGATTACCGACACGTAAACGCACCCCAGGGTTCGTCAATCATGGAAATCGCTCAGGGACCCCAAAACAGTGAGTAATACTCAACGAAATGGGCCACAATTGGCCAAAACTGCGAGTGTTGATGACCGACACTTCAAAGCACCCTGGGGATCGTCAATCATGGAAATCACTCTGGGACCCCAAAACGATGAGTAATATGGCATGAAACGGACCAGAATCGGCCAAAATTGCAAGTGTTGACGACACACAAGTAATCACACACCGGGGTTCGTCAATCGTGGAAATAACTCCGGGACCCCAAAACAGTGAGTAATAGTCCAAGAAACGGGCCAGAACCGGCTCAAACCACGAGTCTTGAAGACCAACACATAAGCACATCTTGGGGTTCAGCAACCATGGAAATCGCTTTGGGACACCAAAACGGTTAGTAATAGTCCACGAAACGGGTCAGAATCGACCAAAACTGTGAGTATTGATGATGGACACGTAAATGCACCCCGGGGATTATCAATCTTGTAAATCTCTTTGGGAGTGGAAACCGGTGAGTAATAGTCCATAAAAGAGCCAGAAGTGGACAAAACTTGGAGTGTTGATCACCGACACGTAAGCGCACACGGGTTCATCGATCATGGAAATCGCTTAGGGACCCCAAAACAGTGAGTAATAGTCCACGAAATGGGCCACAATCGGCCAAAACTTCTAGTGTTGATGACCGACACTTCAGCGCACCCTCGAGATCGTCAATCATGGAAATCCTTTGGGACCCCAATACGGTGAGTAATATTGCATGAAACGGACCAGAATCAGCCAAAATTACAGTGTTGACGATAGACACGTAATCACACCCGGGGTTAAATCGATCGTGGAAATCACTCCGGAACCCCAAAACAGTGAGTAATAGTCCATGAAATGGGCCAGAACCGGCCCAAACTACGAGTCTTGAAGACCAACACATATGCACACCTTGGGGTTCAACAACCATGGAAATCGCTTTGGGATCCCAAAACGGTGAGTAATAGTCCATGAAACGGGCCAGAATTGACCAAAACTGTGAGTATTGATGACGGACACGTAAATGCACCCCGGGGATCGTCAATCTTGTAAATCACTTTGGGACTCGAAACCGTTGAGTAATAGTCTATAAAAGAGCCCAGAAGTGGACAAAACTAGGAGTGTTGATTACCGACATGTAAACGCACCCCGGGGTTCGTCAATCATGGAAATCGCTCAGGGACCCCAAAACAGTGAGTAATAGTCCACGAAATGGGCCACAATCGGCCAAAACTTTGAGTGTCGATGACCGACACTTCAACGCACCCTCGGGATCGTCAATCATGGAAATCCCTCTCGGACCCCAAAACGGTGAGTAATATTGCATGAAACGGACCAGAATCAGCCAAAATTCCGAGTGTTGATGACAGACACGTAATCGCACCCCGGGGTTCGTCAATCGTGGAAATCATTCGGGACCCCAAAACAGTGAGTAATATTCCAAGAAACGGGCCAGAACCGGCCCAAACTATGAGTCTTGAAGACCAACACATAAGCACACCTTGGGGTTCAGCAACCATGGAAATCGCTTTGGGACCACAAAACGGTGAGTAATAGTCCATGAAACGGGCCAGAATCGACCAAAACTATGAGTATTGACGATGGACACGTAAACGCACCCGGGATCCCCAAGCTTGTAAATCGCTTTGGGTCTCAAAACGGTGAGTAATAGTCCATAAAAAGAGCGAAGTGGACAAAACTAGGAGTGTTGATTACCGACACGTAAGCGCACCCAGGGTTAAATCAATCATGGAAATCGCTCGGGGACCCCAAACAGTGAGTAATACTCCACGAATTGGGCCACAATCGGCCAAAACTTCTAGTGTTGATGACCGACACTTCAACGCACCCTCGGGATCGTCAATCATGGAAATCCCTCGGGACCCAAAGCGGTGAGTAATATTGCATGAAATGGACCAGAATCAGCCAAAATTCCGAGTGTTGACGACAGACACGTAATCGCACCCCGGGGTTCGTCAATCGTGGAAATCGCTCAGGGACCCCAAAACAGTGAGTAATAGTCAAAAGCGGGCGAACCGGCCCAAACTACGAGTCTTGAAGACCAACACATATGCACACCTTGGGGTTCAGCAACCATGGAAATCACTTTGGGACCACAAAACGGTGTGCAATAGTCCACGAAACGGGCCAGAATCGACCAAAACTATGAGTATTGACGACGGACATGTAAACGCACCCCGGGGATCGTCAATCTTGTAAATCGCTTTGGGACTCGAAACCGGTGAGTAATAGTCCATAAAAGAGCCCAGAAGTGGACAAAACTAGGAGTGTTGATTACCGACACGTAAACGCACCCCAGGGTTCGTCAATCATGGAAATCGATCAGGGACCCCAAAACAGTGAGTAATACTCAACGAAATGGGCCACAATTGGCCAAAACTGCGAGTGTTGATGACCGACACTTCAAAGCACCCTGGGGATCGTCAATCATGGAAATCACTCTGGGACCCCAAAACGATGAGTAATATGGCATGAAACGGACCAGAATCGGCCAAAATTGCGAGTGTTGACGACAGACAAGTAATCACACACCGGGGTTCGTCAATCGTGGAAATAACTCCGGGACCCCAAAACAGTGAGTAATAGTCCAAGAAACGGGCCAGAACCGGCTCAAACCACGAGTCTTGAAGACCAACACATAAGCACATCTTGGGGTTCAGCAACCATGGAAATCGCTTTGGGACACCAAAACGGTTAGTAATAGTCCACGAAACGGGTCAGAATCGACCAAAACTGTGAGTATTGATGATGGACACGTAAATGCACCCCGGGGATTATCAATCTTGTAAATCTCTTTGGGAGTGGAAACCGGTGAGTAATAGTCCATAAAAGAGCCCAGAAGTGGACAAAACTTGGAGTGTTGATCACCGACACGTAAACGCACACGGGGTTCATCAGTCATGGAAATCGCTTAGGGACCCCAAAACAGTGAGTAATAGTCCACGAAATGGGCCACAATCGGCCAAAACTTCTAGTGTTGATGACCGACACTTCAACGCACCCTCGAGATCGTCAATCATGGAAATCCTTCTGGGACCCCAATACGGTGAGTAATATTGCATTAAATGGACCAGAATCAGCCAAAATTACGAGTGTTGACGATAGACACGTAATCACACCCCGGGGTTCGTCAGTCGTGGAAATCACTCCGGGACCCCAAAACAGTGAGTAATAGTCCAAGAAACGGCCAGAACCGGCCCAAACTACGAGTCTTGAAGACCAAAACATATGCACACCTTGGGGTTCAACAACCATGGAAATCGCTTTGGGATCCCAAAACGGTGAGTAATAGTCCATGAAACGGGCCAGAATTGACCAAAACTGTGAGTATTGATGATGGACACGTAAATGCACCCCGGGGATCGTCAATCTTGTAAATCACTTTGGGACTCGAAACCGTTGAGTAATAGTCTATAAAAGAGCCCAGAAGTGGACAAAACTAGGAGTGTTGATTACCGACACGTAAGCGCACCGGGGTTCATCAATCATGGAAATCGCAGGGACCCCAAAACAGTGAGTAATAGTCCACGAAATGGGCCACAATCGGCCAAAACTTTGAGTGTTGATGACCGACACTTCAAGCACCCTCGGGATCGTCAATCATGGAAATCCTCTGGGACCCCAAAGCGGTGAGTAATATTGCATGAAACGGACCAGAATCAGCCAAAATTCCGAGTGTTGATGACAGACACGTAATCGCACCCCGGGGTTCGTCAATCGTGGAAATCATTCCGGGACCCCAAAACAGTGAGTAATATTCCAAGAAACGGGCCAGAACCGGCCCAAACTATGAGTCTTGAAGACCAACACATAAGCACACCTTGGGGTTCAGCAACCATGGAAATCGCTTTGGGACCACAAAACGGTGAGTAATAGTCCATGAAACGGGCCAAAATCGACCAAAACTATGAGTATTGACAATGGACACGTAAACGCACCCCGGGGATCCCCAAGCTTGTAAATCGCTTTGGGTCTCAAAACCGGTGAGTAATAGTCCATAAAAGAGCCCAGAAGTGGACAAAACTAGGAGTGTTGATTACCGACACGTAAACGCACCCCAGGGTTTGTCAATCATGGAAATCGCTCAGGGAACCCAAAACAGTGAGTAATACTCCACGAAATGGGCCACAATCGGCCAAAACTTCTAGTGTTGATGACCGACACTTGAACGCACCCTTGGGATCGTCAATCATGGAAATCCCTCTGGGACCCCAAAACGGTGAGTAATATTGCATGAAACGGACCACAATCAGCCAAAATTGCGAGTGTTGACGACTTAGACGTAATTGCACCCCAGGGTTCGTCAATCATGGAAATCACTCCGGGACCCCAAAATAGTGAGTAATAGTCCAAGAAACGGCCAGAACTGGCCCAAACAACGAGTCTTGAAGACCAACACATATGCACACCTTGGGGTTCAACAACCATGGAAATCGCTTTGGGATCCCAAAACGGTGAGTAATTGTCCATGAAGCGGGCCAGAATCGACCAAAACTATGAGTATTGATGACGGACACGTAAATGCGCCCCGGGATCGTCAATCTTGTAAATCTCTTTGGGACTCGAAACGGTGAGTAATAGTCCATAAAAGAGCCCGAAGTGGACAAAACTAGGAGTGTTGATTACCGACACGTAAACGCACCCCAGGGTTCGTCAATCATGGAAATCGATCAGGGACCCCAAAACAGTGAGTAATACTCCACGAAATGGGCCACAATCGCCCAAAACTTCTAGTGTTGATGACCGACACTTCAACGCACCCTGGGGATCGTCAATCATGGAAATCACTCTGGGACCCCAAAATGGTGAGTAATATGGCATGAAATGGACCAGAATCGGCCAAAATTGCGAGTGTTGACGACAGACACGTAATCGCACCCCGGGGTTCGTCAATCGTGGAAATAACTCCGGGACCCCAAAACAGTGAGTAATAGTCCAAGAAACGGGCCAGAACTGGCTCAAACCACGAGTCTTGAAGACCAACACATAAGCACACCTTGGGGTTCAGCAACCATGGAAATCACTTTGGGACACCAAAACGGTTAGTAATAGTCCATGAAACGGGTCAGAATCGACCAAAACTGCGAGTATTTATGATGGACACGTAAATGCACCCCGGGGATTGTCAATCTTGTAAATCTCTTTGGGAGTTGAAACCGGTGAGTAATAGTCCATAAAAGAGCCCAGAAGTGGACAAAACTTGGAGTGTTGATCACCGACACGTAAACGCTTACAGGGTTCATCGATCATGGAAATCGCTTAGGGACCCCAAAACAGTGAGTAATAGTCCACGAAATGGGCACAATCGGCCAAAACTTCTAGTGTTGATGACCGACACTTCAACGCACCCTCGAGATCGTCAATCATGGAAATCCTTCGGGACCCCAATACGGTGAGTAATATTGCATTAAACGGACCAGAATCAGCCAAAATTACAGTGTTGACGATAGACACGTAATCACACCCGGGGTTAAATCGATCGTGGAAATCACTCGGGACCCCAAAACAGTGAGTAATAGTCAAAAGCGGCCAGAACCGGCCCAAACTACGAGTCTTGAAGACCAACACATATGCACACCTTGGGGTTCAACAACCATGGAAATCGCTTTGGGATCCCAAAACGGTGAGTAATAGTCCATGAAACGGGCCAGAATTGACCAAAACTGTGAGTATTGATGATGGACACGTAAATGCACCCCGGGGATCGTCAATCTTGTAAATCACTTTGGGACTCGAAACCGTTGAGTAATAGTCTATAAAAGAGCCAAGAAGTGGACAAAACTAGGAGTGTTGATTACCGACACGTAAACGCACCCGGGGTTCATCAATCATGGAAATCGCTCAGGGACCCCAAAACAGTGAGTAATAGTCCACGAAATGGGCCACAATCGGCCAAAACTGTGAGTGTTGATGACCGACACTTCAACGCACCCTCGGGATCGTCAATCATGGAAATCCTCTGGGACCCCAAAGCGGTGAGTAATATTGCATGAAACGGACCAGAATCAGCCAAAATTCGAGTGTTGATGACAGACACGTAATCGCACCCGGGGTTAAATCAATCGTGGAAATCATTCGGGACCCCAAAACAGTGAGTAATATTCAAGAAGCGGGCCAGAACCGGCCCAAACTATGAGTCTTGAAGACCAACACATAAGCACACCTTGGGGTTCAGCAACCATGGAAATCGCTTTGGGACCACAAAGCGGTGAGTAATAGTCCATGAAGCGGGCCAGAATCGACCAAAACTATGAGTATTGATGATGGACACGTAAATGCACCCGAGGATCCCCAATCTTGTAAATCGCTTTGGGTCTCAAAACGGTGAGTAATAGTCCATAAAAGAGCCCGAAGTGGACAAAACTAGGAGTGTTGATTACCGACACGTAAGCGCACCGGGTTAAATCAATCATGGAAATCGCTCAGGACCCCAAAACAGTGAGTAATACTCACGAAATGGGCCACAATCGGCCAAAACTTCTAGTGTTGATGACCGACACTTCAGCGCACCTCGGGATCGTCAATCATGGAAATCACTCTGGGACCCCAAAGCGGTGAGTAATATGGCATGAAAGCGGACCAGAATCAGCCAAAATTGCGAGTGTTGACGACGGACAAGTAATCACACACGGGGTTATCAATCGTGGAAATAACTCCGGGACCCCAAAACAGTGAGTAATAGTCAAGAAAGCGGCCAGAACCGGCCCAAACCACGAGTCTTGAAGACCAACACATAAGCACATCTTGGGGTTCAGCAACCATGGAAATCGCTTTGGGACACCAAAGCGGTTAGTAATAGTCCATGAAGCGGGTCAGAATCGACCAAAACTGTGAGTATTGATGATGGACACGTAAATGCACCCCGGGATTATCAATCTTGTAAATCTCTTTGGGAGTGGAAACGGTGAGTAATAGTCCATAAAAGAGCCCGAAGTGGACAAAACTTGGAGTGTTGATCACCGACACGTAAACGCACCCGGGGTTCATCAGTCTTGGAAATCGCTCAGGGACCCCAAAACAGTGAGTAATAGTCCACGAAATGGGCCACAATCGGCCAAAACTAGGAGTGTTGATGACCGACACTTCAAAGCACCCTCGAGATCGTCAATCATGGAAATCCTTCTCGGGACCCCAATACGGTGAGTAATATTGCATGAAACGGACCAGAATCAGCCAAAATTACAGTGTTGACGATAGACACGTAATCGCACCCGGGGTTAAATCAATCGTGGAAATCACTCCGGGACCCCGAAACAGTGAGTAATAGTCCAAGAAACGGGCCAGAACCGGCCCAAACTACGAGTCTTGAAGACCAACACATAAGCACACCTTGGGGTTCAACAACCATGGAAATCGCTTTGGGATCCCAAAACGGTGAGTAATAGTCCATGAAACGGGCCAGAATCGACCAAAACTGTGAGTATTGATGATGGACACGTAAATGCACCCCGGGATCGTCAATCTTGTAAATCACTTTGGGACTCGAAACCGGTGAGTAATAGTCCATAAAAGAGCCAGAAGTGGACAAAACTTGGAGTGTTGATTACCGACACGTAAACGCACCCGGGGTTCTTCAATCATGGAAATCGCTCAGGGACCCCAAAACAGTGAGTAATACTCCACGAAATGGGCCACAATCGACCAAAACTACAAGTGTTGATGACCGACACTTCAACGCACCCTGGGGATCGTCAATCATGGAAATCACTCGGGACCCCAAAGCGGTGAGTAATATTGCATGAAACGGACCAGAATCAGCCAAAATTGCAGTGTTGACGACAGACACGTAATCACACCCGGGGTTCGTCAATCGTGGAAATCACTCCGGGACCCCAAAACAGTGAGTAATAGTCAAAAAGCGGGCCAGAACCGGCCCAAACCACGAGTCTTGAAGACCAACACATAAGCACACCTTGGGGTTCAGCAACCATGGAAATCACTTTGGGACACCAAAACGGTTAGTAATAGTCCATGAAACGGGTCAGAATCGACCAAAACTACGAGTATTTATGATGGACACGTAAATGCACCCCGGGGATTGTCAATCTTGTAAATCTCTTTGGGGGTGGAAACCGGTGATTAATTGTCCATAAAAGAGCCCAGAAGTGGACTAAGCTTGGAGTGTTGATTACTGACACGTAAACGCACACGGGGTTCGTCAATCATGGAAATCGCTCAGGGACCCCAAAACAGTGAGTAATACTCCACGAAATGGGCCACAATCGCCCAAAACTTCTAGTGTTGATGACCGACACTTCAACGCACCCTGGGGATCGTCAATCATGGAAATCACTCTGGGACCCCAAAACGGTGAGTAATATTGCATGAAACGGACCAGAATCAGCCAAAATTGCGAGTGTTGACGATAGACACGTAATCGTACCCCGGGGTTCGTCAATCGTGGCAATCACCCTGGGACCCCAAAACAGTGAGTAATATTCCAAAAAACGGGCCAGAACCGGCCCAAACAACGAGTCTTGAAGACCAACACATAAGCACACCTTGGGGTTCAACAAGCATGGAAATCACTTTGGGACCCCAAACTGGTGAGTAATAGTCCACGAAACGGGCCAGAATCGACCAAAACTGTGAGTATTGATGATGGACACGTAAATGCACCCCGGGATCGTCAATCTTGTAAATCACTTTGGGAATGGAAACCGGTGAGTAATAGTCCATAAAAGGGCCCAGAAGTGGACAGAACTTGGAGTGTTGATCACCGACACGTAAACGCACCCCGGGGTTCATCAGTCT
Organism: Aegilops longissima; assembly: GCA_021605205.1. Taxonomy (NCBI): domain Eukaryota; kingdom Viridiplantae; phylum Streptophyta; class Magnoliopsida; order Poales; family Poaceae; genus Aegilops; species Aegilops longissima. The sequence continues at coordinate 23,373 of JAHIAM010000895.1, forward strand.
TGGAAATCGCTCAGGGACCCCAAAACAGTGAGTAATAGTCCACGAAATGGGCCACAATCGGCCAAAACTAGGAGTGTTGATGACCGACACTTCAAAGCACCCTGGGGATCGTCAATCATGGAAATCACTCTGGGACCCCAAAACGGTGAGTAATATGGCATGAAACGGACAAGAATCAGCCAAAATTGCAGTGTTGACGATGACAAGTAATCACACACGGGGTTCGTCAATCGTGGAAATAACTCCGGGACCCCAAAACAGTGAGTAATAGTCCAAGAAACGGGCCAGAACCGGCTCAAACCACGAGTCTTGAAGATCAACACATAAGCACATCTTGGGGTTCAGCAACCATGGAAATCGCTTTGGGACACCAAAACGGTTAGTAATAGTCCATGAAACGGGTCAGAATCGACCGAAACTGTGAGTATTGATGATGGACACGTAAATGCACCCCGGGGATTATCAATCTTGTAAATCTCTTTGGGAGTGGAAACCGGTGAGTAATAGTCCATAAAAGGCCCGAAGTGGACAGAACTTGGAGTGTTGATCACCGACACGTAAACGCACACGGGTTCATCGATCATGGAAATCGCTTAGGGACCCCAAAACAGTGAGTAATAGTCCACGAAATGGGCCACAATCGGCCAAAACTTCTAGTGTTGATGACCGACACTTCAGCGCACCCTCGAGATCGTCAATCATGGAAATCATACGGGACCCCAATACGGTGAGTAATATTGCATGAAACGGACCAGAATCAGCCAAAATTACGAGTGTTGACGATAGACACGTAATCGCACCCGGGGTTAAATCAATCGTGGAAATCACTCCGGGACCCCAAACAGTGAGTAATAGTCAAGAAAGCGGCCAGAACCGCCCAAACCACGAGTCTTGAAGACCAACACATATGCACACCTTGGGGTTCAACAACCATGGAAATCGCTTTGGGATCCCAAAGCGGTGAGTAATAGTCCATGAAACGGGCCAGAATTGACCAAAACTGTGAGTATTGATGACGGACACGTAAATGCACCCGGGATCGTCAATCTTGTGAATCACTTTGGGACTCGAAACCGTTGAGTAATAGTCTATAAAAGAGCCAGAAGTGGACAAAATTTGGAGTGTTGATTACCGACACGTAAACGCACCCGGGGTTCAATCAATCATGGAAATCGCTCAGGATCCCAAAACAGTGAGTAATACTCACGAAATGGGCCACAATCGGCCAAAACTAGGAGTGTTGATGACCGACACTTCAAAGCACCCAGGGATCGTCAATCATGGAAATCACTCTGGGACCCCAAAGCGGTGAGTAATATGGCATGAAACGGACAAGAATCGCCCAAAATTGCGAGTGTTGACATCGTCAATCATGGAAATCACTCTGGGACCCCAAAGCGGTGAGTAATATGGCATGACGGACAAGTAATCACAGTGTTGACGGGTTCGTCAATCGTGGAAATAACTCGGGACCCCAAAACAGTGAGTAATAGTCCAAGAAGCGGGCCAGAACCGGCTCAAACCACGAGTCTTGAAGATCAACACATAAGCACATCTTGGGGTTCAGCAACCATGGAAATCGCTTTGGGACACCAAAGCGGTTAGTAATAGTCCATGAAGCGGGTGAGAATCGACCAAAAGCTGTGAGTATTGATGATGGACACGTAAATGCACCCCGGGATTATCAATCTTGTAAATCTCTTTGGGAGTGGAAACGGTGAGTAATAGTCCATAAAAGGTCCAGAAGTGGACAGAACTTGGAGTGTTGATCACCGACACGTAAACGCACACAGGGTTCATCGATCATGGAAATCGCTTAGGGACCCCAAAACAGTGAGTAATAGTCCACGAAATGGGCCACAATCGGCCAAAACTTCTAGTGTTGATGACCGACACTTCAACGCACCCTCGAGATCGTCAATCATGGAAATCCTACAGGACCCCAATACGGTGAGTAATATTGCATGAAACGGACCAGAATCAGCCAAAATTACAGTGTTGACGATAGACACGTAATCGCACCCGGGTTAAATCGATCGTGGAAATCACTCGGGACCCCAAAACAGTGAGTAATAGTCAAGAAGCGGCCAGAACGGCCCAAACGACGAGTCTTGAAGACCAACACATATGCACACCTTGGGGTTCAACAACCATGGAAATCGCTTTGGGATCCCAAAACGGTGAGTAATAGTCCATGAAACGGGCCAAAATTGACCAAAACTGTGAGTATTGATGACGGACACGTAAATGCACCCCGGGGATCGTCAATCTTGTGAATCACTTTGGGACTCGAAACCGTTGAGTAATAGTCTATAAAAGAGCCCAGAAGTGGACAAAATTTGGAGTGTTGATTACCGACACGTAAACGCACCCAGGGTTAAATCAATCATGGAAATCGCTCAGGGATCCCAAAACAGTGAGTAATACTCCACGAAATGGGCCACAATCGGCCAAAACTAGGAGTGTTGATGACCGACACTTCAAAGCACCCTGGGGATCGTCAATCATGGAAATCACTCTGGGACCCCAAAACGGTGAGTAATATGGCATGAAACGGACAAGAATCGCCCAAAATTGCGAGTGTTGACGACAGACAAGTAATCACACACCGGGGTCGTCAATCGTGGAAATAACTCCGAGACCCCAAAAAGTGAGTAATAGTCCAAGAAACGGGCCAGAACCGGCTCAAACCACGAGTCTTGAAGATCAACACATAAGCACATCTTGGGGTTCAGCAACCATGGAAATCGCTTTGGGACACCAAAACGGTTAGTAATAGTCCATGAAACGGGTCAGAATCGACCAAAACTGTGAGTATTGATGATGGACACGTAAATGCACCCCGGGGATTATCAATCTTGTAAATCTCTTTGGGAGTGGAAACCGGTGAGTAATAGTCCATAAAAGGGCCCAGAAGTGGACAGAACTTGGAGTGTTGATCACCGACACGTAAACGCACACGGGTTCATCAGTCATGGAAATCGCTTAGGGACCCCAAAACAGTGAGTAATAGTCCACGAAATGGGCCACAATCGGCCAAAACTTCTAGTGTTGATGACCGACACTTCAACGCACCCTCGAGATCGTCAATCATGGAAATCCTTCTGGGACCCCAATACGGTGAGTAATATTGCATGAAACGGACCAGAATCAGCCAAAATTACGAGTGTTGATGATAGACACGTAATCGCACCCGGGGTTAAATCGATCGTGGAAATCACTCCGGGACCCCAAAACAGTGAGTAATAGTCCAAGAAACGGCCAGAACCGGCCCAAACGACGAGTCTTGAAGACCAACACATATGCACACCTTGGGGTTCAACAACCATGGAAATCGCTTTGGGATCCCAAAACGGTGAGTAATAGTCCATGAAACGGGCCAGAATTGACCAAAACTGTGAGTATTGATGACGGACACGTAAATGCACCCCGGGGATCGTCAATCTTGTGAATCACTTTGGGACTCGAAACCGTTGAGTAATAGTCTATAAAAGAGCCCAGAAGTGGACAAAATTTGGAGTGTTGATTACCGACACGTAAACGCACCCGGGTTAAATCAATCATGGAAATCGCTCAGGGATCCCAAAACAGTGAGTAATACTCCACGAAATGGGCCACAATCGGCCAAAACTAGGAGTGTTGATGACCGACACTTCAAAGCACCCTGGGGATCGTCAATCATGGAAATCACTCTGGGACCCCAAAACGGTGAGTAATATGGCATGAAACGGACAAGAATCGCCCAAAATTGCGAGTGTTGACGACAGACAAGTAATCACACACCGGGTTTCGTCAATCGTGGAAATAACTCCGGGACCCCAAAACAGTGAGTAATAGTCCAAGAAACGGGCCAGAACCGGCTCAAACCACGAGTCTTGAAGATCAACACATAAGCACATCTTGGGGTTCAGCAACCATGGAAATCGCTTTGGGACACCAAAACGGTTAGTAATAGTCCATGAAACGGGTCAGAATCGACCAAAACTGTGAGTATTGATGATGGACACGTAAATGCACCCCGGGGATTATCAATCTTGTAAATCTCTTTGGGAGTGGAAACCGGTGAGTAATAGTCCATAAAAGGTCCCAGAAGTGGACAGAACTTGGAGTGTTGATCACCGACACGTAAACGCACACGGGGTTCATCAGTCATGGAAATCGCTTAGGGACCCCAAAACAGTGAGTAATAGTCCACGAAATGGGCCACAATCGGCCAAAACTAGGAGTGTTGATGACCGACACTTCAACGCACCCTCAAGATCGTCAATCATGGAAATCCTTCTGGGACCCCAATACGGTGAGTAATATTGCATGAAACGGACCAGAATCAGCCAAAATTACGAGTGTTGACGATAGACACGTAATCGCACCCCGGGGTTCGTCAGTCGTGGAAATCACTCCGGGACCCCAAAACAGTGAGTAATAGTCAAGAAAGCGCCAGAACCGGCCCAAGCAGCGAGTCTTGAAGACCAACACATATGCACACCTTGGGGTTCAACAACCATGGAAATCGCTTTGGGATCCCAAAGCGGTGAGTAATAGTCCATGAAGCGGGCCAGAATTGACCAAAACTGTGAGTATTGATGACGGACACGTAAATGCACCCCGGGGATCGTCAATCTTGTGAATCACTTTGGGACTCGAAACCGTTGAGTAATAGTCTATAAAAGAGCCTAGAAGTGGAAAAAATCTGGAGTGTTGATTACCGACACGTAAACGCACCACGGGGTTCGTCAATCATGGAAATCGCTCAGGGATCCCAAAACAGTGAGTAATACTCCACGAAATGGGCCACAATCGGCCAAAACTAGGAGTGTTGATGACCGACACTTCAAAGCACCCTGCGGATCGTCAATCATGGAAATCACTCTGGGACCCCAAAGCGGTGAGTAATATGGCATGAAAGCGGACAAGAATCGCCCAAAATTGCAGTGTTGACGACAGACAAGTAATCACACAGCGGGGTTCGTCAATCGTGGAAATAACGCCGGGACCCCAAAACAGTGAGTAATAGTCCAAGAAACGGGCCAGAACCGGCTCAAACCACGAGTCTTGAAGATCAACACATAAGCACATCTTGGGGTTCAGCAACCATGGAAATCGCTTTGGGACACCAAAACGGTTAGTAATAGTCCATGAAACGGGTCAGAATCGACCAAAACTGTGAGTATTGATGATGGACACGTAAATGCACCCCGGGGATTATCAATCTTGTAAATCTCTTTGGGAGTGGAAACCGGTGAGTAATAGTCCATAAAAGGTCCCAGAAGTGGACAGAACTTGGAGTGTTGATCACCGACACGTAAACGCTTTACGGGTTCATCATCATGGAAATCGCTTAGGGACCCCAAAACAGTGAGTAATAGTCCACGAAATGGGCCACAATCGGCCAAAACTTCTAGTGTTGATGACCGACACTTCAACGCACCCTCGAGATCGTCAATCATGGAAATCCTTCTGGGACCCCAATACGGTGAGTAATATTGCATGAAACGGACCAGAATCAGCCAAAATTACGAGTGTTGACGATAGACACGTAATCGCACCCGAGGGTTAAATCGATCGTGGAAATCACTCCGGGACCCCAAAACAGTGAGTAATAGTCCAAGAAACGGCCAGAACCGGCCCAAACGACGAGTCTTGAAGACCAACACATATGCACACCTTGGGGTTCAACAACCATGGAAATCGCTTTGGGATCCCAAAACGGTGAGTAATAGTCCATGAAACGGGCCAGAATTGACCAAAACTGTGAGTATTGATGACGGACACGTAAATGCACCCCGGGGATCGTCAATCTTGTGAATCACTTTGGGACTCGAAACCGTTGAGTAATAGTCTATAAAAGAGCCCAGAAGTGGACAAAATTTGGAGTGTTGATTACCGACACGTAAACGCACCCCGGGGTTCGTCAATCATGGAAATCGCTCAGGGATCCCAAAACAGTGAGTAATACTCCACGAAATGGGCCACAATCGGCCAAAACTAGGAGTGTTGATGACCGACACTTCAAAGCACCCTGCGGATCGTCAATCATGGAAATCACTCTGGGACCCCAAAACGGTGAGTAATATGGCATGAAACGGACAAGAATCGCCCAAAATTGCGAGTGTTGACGACAGACAAGTAATCACACACGGGGTTAATCAATCGTGGAAATAACTCCGGGACCCAAAACAGTGAGTAATAGTCCAAGAAAGCGGGCCAGAACGGCTCAAACCACGAGTCTTGAAGATCAACACATAAGCACATCTTGGGGTTCAGCAACCATGGAAATCGCTTTGGGACACCAAAACGGTTAGTAATAGTCCATGAAACGGGTCAGAATCGACCAAAACTGTGAGTATTGATGATGGACACGTAAATGCACCCCGGGGATTATCAATCTTGTAAATCTCTTTGGGAGTGGAAACCGGTGAGTAATAGTCCATAAAAGGTCCCAGAAGTGGACAGAACTTGGAGTGTTGATCACCGACACGTAAACGCACACGGGGTTCATCAGTCATGGAAATCGCTTAGGGACCCCAAAACAGTGAGTAATAGTCCACGAAATGGGCCACAATCGGCCAAAACTTCTAGTGTTGATGACCGACACTTCAACGCACCCTCGAGATCGTCAATCATGGAAATCCTTCTGGGACCCCAATACGGTGAGTAATATTGCATGAAACGGACCAGAATCAGCCAAAATTACGAGTGTTGACGATAGACACGTAATCGCACCCGGGGTTAAATCGATCGTGGAAATCACTCCGGGACCCCAAAACAGTGAGTAATAGTCAAGAAAGCGGCCAGAACCGGCCCAAACGCAGCGAGTCTTGAAGACCAACACATATGCACACCTTGGGGTTCAACAACCATGGAAATCGCTTTGGGATCCCAAAGCGGTGAGTAATAGTCCATGAAACGGGCCAGAATTGACCAAAACTGTGAGTATTGATGACGGACACGTAAATGCACCCCGGGGATCGTCAATCTTGTGAATCACTTTGGGACTCGAAACCGTTGAGTAATAGTCTATAAAAGAGCCCAGAAGTGGACAAAATTTGGAGTGTTGATTACCGACACGTAAGCGCGCACCAGGGTTAAATCAATCATGGAAATCGCTCAGGGATCCCAAAACAGTGAGTAATACTCCACGAAATGGGCCACAATCGGCCAAAACTAGGAGTGTTGATGACCGACACTTCAAAGCACCCTGGGGATCGTCAATCATGGAAATCACTCTGGGACCCCAAAACGGTGAGTAATATGGCATGAAACGGACAAGAATCGCCCAAAATTGCGCAGTGTTGACGACGGACAAGTAATCACACACGGGGTTAAATCAATCGTGGAAATAACTCCGGGACCCCAAAACAGTGAGTAATAGTCCAAAAGCGGGCCAGAACCGGCTCAAACCACGAGTCTTGAAGATCAACACATAAGCACATCTTGGGGTTCAGCAACCATGGAAATCGCTTTGGGACACCAAAACGGTTAGTAATAGTCCATGAAACGGGTCAGAATCGACCAAAACTGTGAGTATTGATGATGGACACGTAAATGCACCCGAGGATTATCAATCTTGTAAATCTCTTTGGGAGTGGAAACGGTGAGTAATAGTCCATAAAGGTCCCGAAGTGGACAGAACTTGGAGTGTTGATCACCGACAAACGCACACGGGTTCATCAGTCATGGAAATCGCTTAGGGACCCCAAAACAGTGAGTAATAGTCCACGAAATGGGCCACAATCGGCCAAAACTTCTAGTGTTGATGACCGACACTTCAACGCACCCTCGAGATCGTCAATCATGGAAATCCTTCTGGGACCCCAATACGGTGAGTAATATTGCATGAAACGGACCAGAATCAGCCAAAATTACGAGTGTTGACGATAGACACGTAATCGCACCCCGGGGTTCGTCAGTCGTGGAAATCACTCCGGGACCCCAAAACAGTGAGTAATAGTCCAAGAAACGGCCAGAACCGGCCCAAACGACGAGTCTTGAAGACCAACACATATGCACACCTTGGGGTTCAACAACCATGGAAATCGCTTTGGGATCCCAAAACGGTGAGTAATAGTCCATGAAACGGGCCAGAATTGACCAAAACTGTGAGTATTGATGACGGACACGTAAATGCACCCCGGGGATCGTCAATCTTGTGAATCACTTTGGGACTCGAAACCGTTGAGTAATAGTCTATAAAAGAGCCCAGAAGTGGACAAAATTTGGAGTGTTGATTAGCGACACGTAAACGCACCCCGGGGTTCGTCAATCATGGAAATCGCTCAGGGATCCCAAAACAGTGAGTAATACTCCACGAAATGGGCCACAATCGGCCAAAACTAGGAGTGTTGATGACCGACACTTCAAAGCACCCAGGGGATCGTCAATCATGGAAATCACTCTGGGACCCCAAAACGGTGAGTAATATGGCATGAAACGGACAAGAATCGCCCAAAATTGCGAGTGTTGACGACAGACAAGTAATCACACACCGGGGTTCGTCAATCGTGGAAATAACTCCGGGACCCCAAAACAGTGAGTAATAGTCCAAGAAACGGGCCAGAACGGCTCAAACCACGAGTCTTGAAGATCAACACATAAGCACATCTTGGGGTTCAGCAACCATGGAAATCGCTTTGGGACACCAAAGCGGTTAGTAATAGTCCATGAAGCGGTGAGAATCGACCAAAACTGTGAGTATTGATGATGGACACGTAAATGCACCCCGGGATTATCAATCTTGTAAATCTCTTTGGGAGTGGAAACGGTGAGTAATAGTCCATAAAAGGGCCCAGAAGTGGACAGAACTTGGAGTGTTGATCACCGACACATAAGCGCTTACACGGGTTCATCAGTCGTGGAAATAGCCAGAGACCCCAAAACAGTGAGTAATAGTCCACGAAATGGGCCACAATCGGCCAAAACTTCTAGTGTTGATGACCGACACTTCAACGCACCCTCGAGATCGTCAATCATGGAAATCCTTCTGGGACCCCAATACGGTGAGTAATATTGCATGAAACGGACCAGAATCAGCCAAAATTACAGTGTTGACGATAGACACGTAATCGCACCCGGGGTTAAATCGATCGTGGAAATCACTCCGGGACCCCAAAACAGTGAGTAATAGTCCAAGAAACGGCCAGAACCGGCCCAAACGACGAGTCTTGAAGACCAACACATATGCACACCTTGGGGTTCAACAACCATGGAAATCGCTTTGGGATCCCAAAACGGTGAGTAATAGTCCATGAAACGGGCCAGAATTGACCAAAACTGTGAGTATTGATGACGGACACGTAAATGCACCCGGGATCGTCAATCTTGTGAATCACTTTGGGACTCGAAACCGTTGAGTAATAGTCTATAAAGAGCCCAGAAGTGGACAAAAACTGGAGTGTTGATTACCGACACGTAAGCGCACCCAGGGTTAAATCAATCATGGAAATCGCTCAGGATCCCAAAACAGTGAGTAATACTCCACGAAATGGGCCACAATCGGCCAAAACTAGGAGTGTTGATGACCGACACTTCAAAGCACCCAGGGGATCGTCAATCATGGAAATCACTCTGGGACCCCAAAACGGTGAGTAATATGGCATGAAACGGACAAGAATCGCCCAAAATTGCGAGTGTTGACGACAGACAAGTAATCACACACCGGGGTTCGTCAATCGTGGAAATAACTCCGGGACCCCAAAACAGTGAGTAATAGTCCAAGAAACGGGCCAGAACCGGCTCAAACCACGAGTCTTGAAGATCAACACATAAGCACATCTTGGGGTTCAGCAACCATGGAAATCGCTTTGGGACACCAAAACGGTTAGTAATAGTCCATGAAACGGGTCAGAATCGACCAAAACTGTGAGTATTGATGATGGACACGTAAATGCACCCGAGGATTATCAATCTTGTAAATCTCTTTGGGAGTGGAAACGGTGAGTAATAGTCCATAAAAGGTCCCAGAAGTGGACAGAACTTGGAGTGTTGATCACCGACACGTAAACGCACACCGGGGTTCATCAGTCATGGAAATCGCTTAGGGACCCCAAAACAGTGAGTAATAGTCCACGAAATGGGCCACAATCGGCCAAAACTCTAGTGTTGATGACCGACACTTCAACGCACCCTCGAGATCGTCAATCATGGAAATCCTTACGGGACCCCAATACGGTGAGTAATATTGCATGAAACGGACCAGAATCAGCCAAAATTACGAGTGTTGACGATAGACACGTAATCGCACCCGGGTTAAATCGATCGTGGAAATCACTCCGGGACCCCAAAACAGTGAGTAATAGTCAAGAAGCGGCCAGAACCGGCCCAAACGACGAGTCTTGAAGACCAACACATATGCACACCTTGGGGTTCAACAACCATGGAAATCGCTTTGGGATCCCAAAGCGGTGAGTAATAGTCCATGAAACGGGCCAGAATTGACCAAAGCTGTGAGTATTGATGACGGACACGTAAATGCACCCGGGATCGTCAATCTTGTGAATCACTTTGGGACTCGAAACCGTTGAGTAATAGTCTATAAAAGAGCCCGAAGTGGACAAAATTTGGAGTGTTGATTACCGACACGTAAAGCGCACCCCGGGTTAAATCAATCATGGAAATCGCTCAGGGATCCCAAAACAGTGAGTAATACTCCACGAAATGGGCCACAATCGGCCAAAACTAGGAGTGTTGATGACCGACACTTCAAAGCACCCTGGGGATCGTCAATCATGGAAATCACTCTGGGACCCCAAAACGGTGAGTAATATGGCATGAAACGGACAAGAATCGCCCAAAATTGCGAGTGTTGACGACAGGCAAGTAATCACACACCGGGGTTCGTCAATCGTGGAAATAACTCCGGGACCCCAAAACAGTGAGTAATAGTCCAAGAAACGGGCCAGAACTGGCTCAAACCACGAGTCTTGAAGAGCAACACATAAGCACATCTTGGGGTTCAGCAACCATGGAAATCGCTTTGGGACCCCAAAACGGTTAGTAATAGTCCATGAAACGGGTCAGAATCGACCAAAACTGTGAGTATTGATGATGGACACGTAAATGCACCCCGGGGATTATCAATCTTGTAAATCTCTTTGGGAGTGGAAACCGGTGAGTAATAGTCCATAAAAGGGCCCAGAAGTGGACAGAACTTGGAGTGTTGATCACCGACACATAAACGCACACGGGGTTCATCAGTCATGGAAATCGCTTAGGGACCCCAAAACAGTGAGTAATAGTCCACGAAATGGGCCACAATCGGCCAAAACTTCTAGTGTTGATGACCGACACTTCAACGCACCCTCGAGATTGTCAATCATGGAAATCCTTCTGGGACCCAAATACGGTGAGTAATATTGCATGAAACGGACCAGAATCAGCCAAAATTACGAGTGTTGACGATAGACACGTAATTGCACCCCGGGGTTCGTCAGTCGTGGAAATCACTCCGGGACCCCAAAACAGTGAGTAATAGTCCAAGAAACGGCCAGAACCGGCCCAAACTACGAGTCTTGAAGACCAACACATATGCACACCTTGGGGTTCAACAACCATGGAAATCGATTTGGGATCCCAAAACGGTGAGTAATAGTCCATGAAACAGGAAACAATTGACCAAAACTGTGAGTATTGACGACGGACACGTAAATGCACCCTGGGGATCGTCAATCTTGTAAGTCACTTTGGGACTCGAAACCGTTGAGTAATAGTCTATAAAAGAGCCCAGAAGTGGACAAAATTTGGAGTGTTGATTACCGACACGTAAACGCACCCCGGGGTTCGTCAATCATGGAAATCGCTCAGGGATCCCAAAACAGTGAGTAATACTCCACGAAATGGGCCACAATCGGCCAAAACTAGGAGTGTTGATGACCGACACTTCAAAGCACCCTGGGGATCGTCAATCATGGAAATCACTCTGGGACCCCAAAACGGTGAGTAATATGGCATGAAACGGACCAGAATCGCCCAAAATTGCGAGTGTTGACGACAGACAAGTAATCACACACCGGGGTTCGTCAATCGTGGAAATAACTCCGGGACCCCAAAACAGTGAGTAATAGTCCAAGAAACGGGCCAGAACCGGCTCAAACCACGAGTCTTGAAGATCAACACATAAGCACATCTTGGGGTTCAGCAACCATGGAAATCGCTTTGGGACACCAAAACGGTTAGTAATAGTCCATGAAACGGGTCAGAATCGACCAAAACTGTGAGTATTGATGATGGACACGTAAATGCACCCCGGGGATTATCAATCTTGTAAATCTCTTTGGGAGTGGAAACCGGTGAGTAATAGTCCATAAAAGGCCCAGAAGTGGACAGAACTTGGAGTGTTGATCACCGACACATAAACGCATTACGGGTTCATCAATCATGGAAATCGCTTAGGACCCCAAAACAGTGAGTAATAGTCCACGAAATGGGCCACAATCGGCCAAAACTTCTAGTGTTGATGACCGACACTTCGCACCCTCGAGATCGTCAATCATGGAAATCCTTCTGGGACCCAAATACGGTGAGTTGCATGAAACGGACCAGAATCAGCCAAAATTACGAGTGTTGACGATAGACACGTAATTGCACCCCGGGGTTCGTCAGTCGTGGAAATCACTCCGGGACCCCAAAACAGTGAGTAATAGTCCAAGAAACGGCCAGAACCGGCCCAAACTACGAGTCTTGAAGACCAACACATATGCACACCTTGGGGTTCAACAACCATGGAAATCGCTTTGGGATCCCAAAACGGTGAGTAATAGTCCATGAAACGGGCCAGAATTGACCAAAACTGTGAGTATTGACGACGGACACGTAAATGCACCCCGGGGATCGTCAATCTTGTAAATCACTTTGGGACTCGAAACCGTTGAGTAATAGTCTATAAAAGAGCCCAGAAGTGGACAAAACTAGGAGTGTTGATTAGCGACACGTAAACGCACCGGGGTTAAATCAATCATGGAAATCGCTCAGGATCCCAAAACAGTGAGTAATACTCCACGAAATGGGCCACAATCGGCCAAAACTAGGAGTGTTGATGACCGACACTTCAAAGCACCCTGCGGATCGTCAATCATGGAAATCACTCTGGGACCCCAAAACGGTGAGTAATATGGCATGAAACGGACAAGAATCGCCCAAAATTGCGAGTGTTGACGACAGACAAGTAATCACACGCCGGGGTTCGTCAATCGTGGAAATAACTCCGGGACCCCAAAACAGTGAGTAATAGGCCAAGAAACGGGCCAGAACCGGCTCAAACCACGAGTCTTGAAGATCAACACATAAGCACATCTTGGGGTTCAGCAACCATGGAAATCGCTTTGGGACACCAAAACGGTTAGTAATAGTCCATGAAGCGGGTGAGAATCGACCAAAACTGTGAGTATTGATGATGGACACGTAAATGCACCCGGGATTATCAATCTTGTAAATCTCTTTGGGAGTGGAAACCGGTGAGTAATAGTCCATAAAAGGTCCAGAAGTGGACAGAACTTGGAGTGTTGATCACCGACACGTAAACGCACACGGGGTTCATCAGTCATGGAAATCGCTTAGGGACCCCAAAACAGTGAGTAATAGTCCACGAAATGGGCCACAATCGGCCAAAACTTCTAGTGTTGATGACCGACACTTCAACGCACCCTCGAGATCGTCAATCATGGAAATCCTTCTGGGACCCCAATACGGTGAGTAATATTGCATGAAACGGACCAGAATCAGCCAAAATTACGAGTGTTGACGATAGACACGTAATCGCACCCCGGGGTTCGTCAGTCGTGGAAATCACTCCGGGACCCCAAAACAGTGAGTAATAGTCCAAGAAACGGCCAGAACCGGCCCAAACGACGAGTCTTGAAGACCAACACATATGCACACCTTGGGGTTCAACAACCATGGAAATCGCTTTGGGATCCCAAAACGGTGAGTAATAGTCCATGAAACGGGCCAGAATTGACCAAAACTGTGAGTATTGATGACGGACACGTAAATGCACCCCGGGGATCGTCAATCTTGTAAATCACTTTGGGACTCGAAACCGTTGAGTAATAGTCTATAAAGAGCCAGAAGTGGACAAAATTTGGAGTGTTGATTACCGACACGTAAAGCGCACCCAGGGGTTAAATCAATCATGGAAATCGCTCAGGATCCCAAAACAGTGAGTAATACTCCACGAAATGGGCCACAATCGGCCAAAACTAGGAGTGTTGATGACCGACACTTCAAAGCACCCTGGGGATCGTCAATCATGGAAATCACTCTGGGACCCCAAAACGGTGAGTAATATGGCATGAAACGGACCAGAATCGTCCAAAATTGCGAGTGTTGACGACAGACAAGTAATCACACACCGGGGTTCATCAATCGTGGAAATAACTCCGGGACCCCAAAACAGTGAGTAATAGTTCAAGAAACGGGCCAGAACCGGCTCAAACCACGAGTCTTGAAGATCAACACATATGCACGTCTTGGGGTTCAGCAACCATGGAAATCGCTTTGGGACACCAAAACGGTTAGTAATATTCCATGAAACGGGTCAGAATCGACCAAAACTGTGAGTATTGATGATGGACACATAAATGCACCCCGGGGATTATCAATCTTGTAAATATCTTTGGGAGTGGAAACCGGTGAGTAATAGTCCATAAAAGGGCCCAGAAGTGGACAGAACTTGGAGTGTTGATCACCGACACATAAACGCACACGGGGTTCATCAGTCATGGAAATCGCTTAGGGACCCCAAAACAGTGAGTAATAGTCCACGAAATGGGCCACAATCGGCCAAAACTTCTAGTGTTGATGACCGACACTTCAACGCACCCTCGAGATTGTCAATCATGGAAATCCTCTCAGGACCCCAAAACGGTGAGTAATATTGCATGAAACGGACCACCAAGACAGTAAAGTTCCAGTTGAGGCCGGACGCAGCCTCATGATGTCTGCCGCGTTTGGAACTCCCAAGCAGGCCTCCCCTCTCCTGCAAAGGCGCAATCGGTGGCGAAGGAAATCAGCGCCGACAGCTCCTCTGATAAGCCAGCGTGCACGAGGCGCTAGATCTGGGTCACGGCAATCTTCAACTTGGCATCCTCCGGCGCCAAGTTGCTCCAATCGTTGCCGCGCACTATGGGAGTTTGGCGCAGGGCAGTGAAAGGCTGCGGGTCCTTCTCTATGATCCAACACCAATCGGCTCTCCACTCCTCCCACTTGCTGCGCAACTCTCCGTCAAGATATGCTTCCTTCTTGCCGATCCTGGAGATCCACGCAATTCCTCCGGCAAGCGGCTCTCCTCTCTCTACGCGGGGCATGAAGTAGTGGCGGAAAAGTGCTACATTTGGGTGGATTCCGACAAAGTTGTCGCAGAGGTGTGCGAAAACCGCCATGGTGAGGACGGCGTTGGGGGTGAAATCAAGGAGGCGGAGGCCATATGTGTTCATGACATCGCAAAAGAATTGGAAAAGGCGGGCAGAGCCCGATGGAAGAAAAGCGCGAAGAAGGGGTACCCGATGGAAACCTTCTCGGATGTGGCGACGGAGATCACCCTCGTGCGCGGGTGCGCCCGCGTCGCCGTCGACCAGAAGTGGTAATACAACTCTCGCATCTCCTTCGCGTCGAGCAGGGGGTCGAAAAGGGCCCGCTCCTTCCATGGCTTGTGAGCCGCTGCGCCTCGGCCGACTTCACACCTTTGCCCTTGTCGGCTTTGAGACCATGGCGGAGGTGGTGGAGAATCCGGCGGCGTCGGTGGCGCCCGGTGGCAATGGGGGCGGGCGTCGCTCTCTTTGGACTTGAGAAGAAAGGGGAGGCGGCGGTGGTTTTTATGTGACAGCAATGGCAAGTGGGCGTCCTGCCCTGTTCCCCTGCTTATGAGGAGGAGAGAGGCGGGCGTTCGATTTCCCATTAAAAAAGCCCCACGATCTCTCCCACGGCGCCACGTCCGGGCGTGCCGTTCATGGGGGCGTCGTGGGTCAAAGCGAATAATGGCGTAATCCAGGCGCGCGTGCCCGTGCGCTGTTTTGGGCCTGGCCATGAGCTTGGCGCGTGTGTGGCCCAGGCCGGGGCTCTGTCGGTGTACTAGAGTAGGGGTACCCTAGTACCCCAAACTCGTCTGCAGGCAGTTGCAGCACTCCGTGGCAGGGCTGGCCTGGTGACCGCCAAGATCCTCCGTGGCTCCTTTGGAGCCATTCAAAACAAAGTAATCAAGGCCCGGCAAGAGGAGCTTGCCGGAAGGAATACTCAAGGCACGAAGAAACAAGACCCGGCAAGAGGAGCTTGCCGGGAAGGCAGTGATCGACAAGCTCCGAGCACGACAAGGACTCATCCGCGGCAAAAGCGCTTGCAGCGGCAGGCAACCTCTCTTCATCTCCGCTCCAGCTCATCCGTAGCGATGTCGCCATGGGGCTATTCTAGGCACGCAGCGTGTCGAAGGGCTGTCTTGGCCAGCGAGAACAGCGATAAGCGGCGTGACAAGCTACCATCGTGGCAAACGAAGGCGCACTTGACGGTCCCTGTTGCACTGTTTAGGCGACAGGGACGGGCATTTATTACTCTTGTCCCTTGCCGTCAGAGTTAGGTATAAGGCACTGTACACTGTACAAGTTGGTGTACCAACTACTGTTTTCCCATTTTTGCCCTCATCTGCGTTGCCACCTGTGGTGACCCCTTGAGCCTATAAAAGGAGGCCCGTGTGCAACGTAGAGGAGGTTTGGCTCGTTCGGTTCATTCGACTCATTCGAGACCACACTCACTCGGGCTAGGTTTTGTAGCTCCCATTGCTCCCTAGCAAAAACACAATACAATCAACAAAGCAGCAGTAGGAGTATTATCTCTCCGGAGAGCTCCGAAGCTGGGTAAATCTGCTCGTGTGCGTCGCCTCGATCCGCTCTTTGTGCAATCTCCGCCCCCCAACGAACCACAAGCTTCCGCGACACTCCGGGACCCCAAAACAGTGAGTAATAGTCAAGAAAGCGGGCAGAACCGGCCCAAACTACAGTCTTGAAGACCAACACATATGCACACCTTGGGGTTCAGCAACCATGGAAATCACTTTGGGACCACAAAGCGGTGTGCAATAGTCCTGAAAGCGGGCCAGAATCGACCAAAACTATGAGTATTGACGACGGACATGTAAACGCACCCCGGGGATCGTCAATCTTGTAAATCGCTTTGGGACTCGAAACCGGTGAGTAATAGTCCATAAAAGAGCCCAGAAGTGGACAAAACTAGGAGTGTTGATTACCGACACGTAGCGCACCCCAATGTTAAATCAATCATGGAAATCGCTCAGGGACCCCAAAACAGTGAGTAATACTCAGCGAAATGGGCCACAATTGGCCAAAACTGCTAGTGTTGATGACCGACACTTCAAAGCACCACAGGGATCGTCAATCATGGAAATCACTCTGGGACCCCAAAGCGATGAGTAATATGGCATGAAACGGACCAGAATCGGCCAAAATTGCAGTGTTGACGACGGACAAGTAATCACACACGGGGTTCGTCAATCCGGAAATAACTCCGGGACCCCAAAACAGTGAGTAATAGTCCAAAAGCGGGCAGAACCGGCTCAAACCACGAGTCTTGAAGACCAACACATAAGCACATCTTGGGGTTCAGCAACCATGGAAATCGCTTTGGGACACCAAAATGGTTAATAATAGTCCACGAAGCAGGTCGAGAATCGACCAAAACTGTGAGTATTGATGATGGACACGTAAATGCACCCGAGGATTATCAATCTTGTAAATCTCTTTGGGAGTGGAAACGGTGAGTAATAGTCCATAAAAGAGCTCAGAAGTGGACAAAACTTGGAAAGTTGATCACCGACACGTAAACGCACACAGGGTTCATCAGTCATGGAAATCGCTTAGGGACCCCAAAACAGTGTGTAATAGTCCACGAAATGGGCCACAATCGGCCAAAACTTCTAGTGTTGATGACCGACACTTCAGCGCACCCTCGAGATCGTCAATCATGGAAATCCTACAGGACCCCAATACGGTGAGTAATATTGCATAAACGGACCAGAATCAGCCAAAATTACAGTGTTGACGATAGAGGCGTAATCAAACCCGGGGTTAAATCGATCGTGGAAATCACTCAGGACCCCAAAGCAGTGAATAATAGTCAAGAAAGCGGCCAGAACCGGCCCAAACTACGAGTCTTGAAGACCAACACATATGCACACCTTGGGGTTCAACAACCATGGAAATCACTTTGGGATCCCAAAACGGTGAGTAATAGTCCATGAAACGGGCCAGAATTGACCAAAACTGTGAGTATTGGTGACGGACACGTAAATGCACCCCGGGGATCGTCAATCTTGTAAATCACTTTGGGACTCGAAACCGTTGAGTAATAGTCTATAAATGAGCCCATAAGTGGACAAAACTAGGAGTGTTGATTACCGACATGTAAGCGCACCCGGGGTTAAATCAATCATGGAAATCGCTCGAGGACCCCAAAACAGTGAGTAATAGTCCACGAAATGGGCCACAATCGGCCAAAACTTTGAGTGTCGATGACCGACACTTCAACGCACCCTCGGGATCGTCAATCATGGAAATCCCTCTCGGACCCCAAAACGGTGAGTAATATTGCATGAAACGGACCAGAATCAGCAAAAATTCCGAGTGTTGATGACAGACACGTAATCGCACCCCGGGGTTCGTCAATCGTGGAAATCATTCCGGGACCCCAAAACAGTGAGTAATATTCCAAGAAACGGGCCAGAACCGGCCCAAACTATGAGTCTTGAAGACCAACACATAAGCACACCTTGGGGTTCAACAACCATGGAAATCGCTCTGGGACCACAAAACGGTGAGTAATAGTCCATGAAGCGGGCGAGTCGACCAAAACTATGAGTATTGACGATGGACACGTCGCGCACCCGGGATCCCCAAGCTTGTAAATCGCTTTGGGTCTCAAAACGGTGAGTAATAGTCCATAAAAGTGCCGAAGTGGATAAAACTAGGAGTGTTGATTACCGACACGTAAGCGCACCCAGGGTTAAATCAATCATGGAAATCGATCAGGGACCCCAAAACAGTGAGTAATACTCCACGAATTGGGCCACAATCGGCCAAAACTTCTAGTGTTGATGACCGACACTTCAACGCACCCTCGGGATCGTCAATCATGGAAATCCCTCTGGGGCCCGAAAACGGTGAGTAATATTGCATGAAATGGACCATAATCAGCCAAAATTGTGAGTGTTGACGACAGACACGTAATCGCACCCCGGGGTTCGTCAATCGTGGAAATCATTCCGGGACCCCAAAACAGTGAGTAATATTCCAAGAAACGGGCCAGAACCGGCCCAAACTACGAGTCTTGAAGACCAACACATATGCACACCTTGGGGTTCAGCAACCATGGAAATCACTTTGGGACCACAAAACGGTGTGCAATAGTCCACGAAATGGGCCAGAATCGACCAAAACTATGAGTATTGACGATGGACACGTAAACGCACCCCGGGGATCGTCAATCTTGTAAATCGCTTTGGGACTCGAAACCGGTGAGTAATAGTCCATAAAAGAGCCCAGAAGTGGACAAAACTAGGAGTGTTGATTACCGACACGTCGCGCACCCAGGTTAAATCAATCATGGAAATCGCTCGAGGACCCGAAAGCAGTGAGTAATACTCAACGAAATGGGCCACAATTGGCCAAAACTGCAGTGTTGATGACCGACACCTCAAAGCACCACAGGGATCGTCAATCATGGAAATCACTCTGGGACCCCAAAGCGATGAGTAATATGGCATGAAACGGACCAGAATCGGCCAAAATTGCAGTGTTGACGACAAACAAGTAATCACACATCGGGGTTCGTCAATCGTGGAAATAACTCCGGGACCCCAAAACAGTGAGTAATAGTCAAAAGCGGGCCAGAACGGCTCAAACCACGAGTCTTGAAGACCAACACATAAGCACATCTTGGGGTTCAGCAACCATGGAAATCGCTTTGGGACACCAAAGCGGTTAGTAATAGTCCGAAAGCGAATTGAGAATCGACCAAAACTGTGAGTATTGATGATGGACACGTAAATGCACCCCGGGGATTATCAATCTTGTAAATCTCTTTGGGTGTGGAAACCGGTGAGTAATAGTCCATAAAAGAGCGCAGAAGTGGACAAAACTTGGAGTGTTGATCACCGACATGTAAATGCACACGGGGTTCATCAGTCATGGAAATCGCTTAGGGACCCCAAAACAGTGAGTAATAGTCCACGAAATGGGCCACAATCGGCCAAAACTTCTAGTCTTGATGACCGACACTTCAACGCACCCTCGAGATCGTCAATCATGGAAATCCTTCTGGGACCCCAATACGGTAAGTAATATTGCATGAAACGGACCAGAATCAGCCAAAACTACGAGTGTTAACGACAGACACGTAATCGCACCCCGGGGTTCGTCAATCGTGGAAATCACTCCGGGACCCTAAAACAGTGAGTAATAGTCCAAGAAACGGGCCAGAACCGGCCCAAACTACGAGTCTTGAAGACCAACACATATGCACACCTTGGGGTTCAGCAACCATGGAAATCACTTTGGGACCACAAAACGGTGTGCAATAGTCCACGAAACGGGCCAGAATCGACCAAAACTATGAGTATTGACGACGGACATATAAGCGCACCCGAGGATCGTCAATCTTGTAAATCGCTTTGGGACTCGAAACCGGTGAGTAATAGTCCATAAAAGAGCCCAGAAGTGGACAAAACTAGGAGTGTTGATGACCGACACGTAAACGCACCCCAGGGTTCGTCAATCATGGAAATCGCTCAGGGACCCCAAAACAGTGAGTAATACTCAACGAAATGGGCCACAATTGGCCAAAACTGCGAGTGTTGATGACCGACACTTCAAAGCACCATGGGGATCGTCAATCATGGAAATCACTCTGGGACCCCAAAACGATGAGTAATATGGCATGAAACGGACCAGAATCGGCCAAAATTGCGAGTGTTGACGACAGACAAGTAATCACACACCGGGGTTCGTCAATCGTGGAAATAACTCCGGGACCCCAAAACAGTGAGTAATAGTCCAAGAAACGGGCCAGAACCGGCTCAAACCACGAGTCTTGAAGACCAACACATAAGCACATCTTGGGGTTCAGCAACCATGGAAATCGCTCTGGGACCACAAAACGGTGAGTAATAGTCCATGAAACGGGCCAGAGTCGACCAAAACTATGAGTATTGACGATGGACACGTAAACGCACCCCGGGGATCCCCAAGCTTGTAAATCGCTTTGGGTCTCAAAACCGGTGAGTAATAGTCCATAAAAGTGCCCAGAAGTGGATAAAACTAGGAGTGTTGATTACCGACACGTAAACGCACCCCGGGGTTCGTCAATCATGGAAATCGCTCAGGGACCCCAAAACAGTGAGTAATACTCCACGAATTGGGCCACAATCGGCCAAAACTTCTAGTGTTGATGACCGACACTTCAACGCACCCTCGGGATCGTCAATCATGGAAATCCCTCTGGGGCCCGAAAACGGTGAGTAATATTGCATGAAATGGACCATAATCAGCCAAAATTGTGAGTGTTGACGACAGACACGTAATCGCACCCCGGGGTTCGTCAATCGTGGAAATCATTCGGGACCCCAAAACAGTGAGTAATATTCAAGAAAGCGGGCAGAACCGGCCCAAACTACGAGTCTTGAAGACCAACACATATGCACACCTTGGGGTTCAGCAACCATGGAAATCACTTTGGGACCACAAAGCGGTGTGCAATAGTCCACGAAATGGGCAGAATCGACCAAAACTATGAGTATTGACGATGGACACGTAAACGCACCCGGGGATCGTCAATCTTGTAAATCGCTTTGGGACTCGAAACCGGTGAGTAATAGTCCATAAAGAGCCGAAGTGGACAAAACTAGGAGTGTTGATTACCGACACGTCGCGCACCCAGAGGTTAAGTCAATCATGGAAATCGCTCGAGGACCCGAAAACAGTGAGTAATACTCAGCGAAATGGGCCACAATTGGCCAAAACTGCGAGTGTTGATGACCGACACCTCAAAGCACCACAGGGATCGTCAATCATGGAAATCACTCTGGGACCCCAAAGCGATGAGTAATATGGCATGAAGCGGACCAGAATCGGCCAAAATTGCAGTGTTGACGACAAACAAGTAATCACACATCGGGGTTCGTCAATCGTGGAAATAACTCCGGGACCCCAAAACAGTGAGTAATAGTCCAAGAAACGGGCCAGAACCGGCTCAAACCACGAGTCTTGAAGACCAACACATAAGCACATCTTGGGGTTCAGCAACCATGGAAATCGCTTTGGGACACCAAAGCGGTTAGTAATAGTCCACAAGCGGGTCGAGAATCGACCAAAACTGTGAGTATTGATGATGGACACGTAAATGCACCCGAGGATTATCAATCTTGTAAATCTCTTTGGGTGTGAAACGGTGAGTAATAGTCCATAAAAAGCGCGAAGTGGACAAAACTTGGAGTGTTGATCACCGACATGTAAATGCACACGGGGTTCATCAGTCATGGAAATCGCTTAGGGACCCCAAAACAGTGAGTAATAGTCCACGAAATGGGCCACAATCGGCCAAAACTTCTAGTCTTGATGACCGACACTTCAACGCACCCTCGAGATCGTCAATCATGGAAATCCTTCTAGGACCCCAATACGGTAAGTAATATTGCATGAAACGGACCAGAATCAGCCAAAACTACGAGTGTTAACGACAGACACGTAATCGCACCCGGGGTTCGTCAATCGTGAAATCACTCCGGGACCCTAAAACAGTGAGTAATAGTCAAAAGCGGGCAGAACCGGCCCAAACTACAGTCTTGAAGACCAACACATATGCACACCTTGGGGTTCAGCAACCATGGAAATCACTTTGGGACCACAAAGCGGTGTGCAATAGTCCACAAGCGGGCCAGAATCGACCAAAACTATGAGTATTGATGACGGACATGTAAACGCACCCCGGGGATCGTCAATCTTGTAAATCGCTTTGGGACTCGAAACCGGTGAGTAATAGTCCATAAAAGAGCCCAGAAGTGGACAAAACTAGGAGTGTTGATGACCGACACGTAAACGCACCCCAGGTTTCGTCAATCATGGAAATCGCTCGGGGACCCCAAAGCAGTGAGTAATACTCAGCGAAATGGGCCACAATTGGCCAAAACTGCAGTGTTGATGACCGACACTTCAAAGCACCATGGGGATCGTCAATCATGGAAATCACTCTGGGACCCCAAAACGATGAGTAATATGGCATGAAACGGACCAGAATCGGCCAAAATTGCAGTGTTGTGACGGACAAGTAATCACACACGGGGTTCGTCAATCGTGGAAATAACTCCGGACCCCAAAACAGTGAGTAATAGTCCAAGAAACGGGCCAGAACCGGCTCAAACCACGAGTCTTGAAGACCAACACATAAGCACATCTTGGGGTTCAGCAACCATGGAAATCGCTTTGGGACACCAAAACGGTTAGTAATAGTCCACGAAACGGGTCAGAATCGACCAAAACTGTGAGTATTGACGATGGACACGTAAACGCACCCCGGGGATCCCCAAGCTTGTAAATCGCTTTGGGTCTCAAAACCGGTGAGTAATAGTCTATAAAAGAGCCCAGAAGTGGACAAAACTAGGAGTGTTGATTACCGACATGTAAACGCACCCCGGGGTTCGTCAATCATGGAAATCGCTCAGGGACCCCAAAACAGTGAGTAATAGTCCACGAAATGGGCCACAATCGGCCAAAACTTTGAGTGTCGATGACCGACCTCTCAACGCACCCTCGGGATCGTCAATCATGGAAATCCCTCTCGGACTCCAAAACGGTGAGTAATATTGCATGAAACGGACCAGAATCAGCCAAAATTCCGAGTGTTGACGACAGACACGTAATCGCACCCCGGGGTTCGTCAATCGTGGAAATCACTCCGGGACCCCAAAACAATGAGTAATAGTCCAAGAAACGGGCCAGAACCGGCCCATACTACGAGTCTTGAAGACCAACACATATGCACACCTTGGGGTTCAGCAACCATGGAAATCACTTTGGGACCACAAAGCGGTGTGCAATAGTCCACAAAGCGGGCAGAATCGACCAAAACTATGAGTATTTGACGGACATGTAAGCGCACCCGGGGATCGTCAATCTTGTAAATCGCTTTGGGACTCGAAACCGGTGAGTAATAGTCCATAAAGAGCCGAAGTGGATAAAACTAGGAGTGTTGATTACCGACACGTAAGCGCACCCAGGGTTCGTCAATCATGGAAATCGCTCGAGGACCCGAAAACAGTGAGTAATACTCAGCGAAATGGGCCACAATTGGCCAAAACTGCAGTGTTGATGACCGACACCTCAAAGCACCACAGGGATGCGTCAATCATGGAAATCACTCTGGGACCCCAAAGCGATGAGTAATATGGCATGAAGCGGACCAGAATCGGCCAAAATTGCGGCGTTGACGACAGACAAGTAATCACACACGGGGTTCGTCAATCGTGGAAATAACTCCGGGACCCCAAAACAGTGAGTAATAGTCAAAAGCGGGCGAGAACGGCTCAAACCACGAGTCTTGAAGACCAACACATAAGCACATCTTGGGGTTCAGCAACCATGGAAATCACTTTGGGACACCAAAACGGTTAGTAATAGTCCACGAAACGGGTCAGACTCGACCAAAACTGTGATATTGATGATGGACACGTAAATGCACCCCGGGGATTATCAATCTTGTAAATCTCTTTGGGAGTGGAAACCGGTGAGTAATAGTCCATAGAAGAGCCCAGAAGTGGACAAAACTTGGAGTGTTGATCACCGACATGTAAACGCACACGGGGTTCATCAGTCATGGAAATCGCTTAGGGACCTCAAAACAGTGAGTAATAGTCCACGAAATTGGCCACAATCGGCCAAAACTTCTAGTGTTGATGACCGACACTTCAACGCACCCTCGAGATCGTCAATCATGGAAATCCTTTTGGGACCCCAATACGGTGAGTAATATTGCATGAAACGGACCAGAATCAACCAAAAGTACGAGTGTTGACGATAGACACGTAATCGCACCCCGGGGTTCGTCAGTCGTGGAAATCACTCCGGGACCCCAAAACAGTGAGTAATAGTCAAAAAGCGGCCAGAACCGGCCCAAACTACGAGTCTTGAAGACCAACACATATGCACACCTTGGGGTTCAACAACCATGGAAATCGCTTTGGGATCCCAAAGCGGTGAGTAATAGTCCATGAAGCGGGCCAGAATTGACCAAAACTGTGAGTATTGATGACGGACACGTAAATGCACCCCGGGGATCGTCAATCCTGTAAATCACTTTGGGACTCGAAACCGTTGAGTAATAGTCTATAAAAGAGCCCAGAAGTGGACAAACCTAGGAGTGTTGATTACCGACATGTAAACGCACCCCGGGGTTCGTCAATCATGGAAATCGCTCAGGGACCCCAAAACAGTAATAGTCCACGAAATGGGCCACAATCGGCCAAAACTTTGAGTGTCGATGACCGACACTTCAACGCACCCTCGGGATCGTCAATCATGGAAATCCCTCTCGGACCCCAAAATGGTGAGTAATATTGCATGAAACGGACCACAATCGGCCAAAACTTTGAGTGTTGATGACAGACACGTAATCGCACCCCGGGGTTCGTTAATCGTGGAAATCATTCTGGGACCCCAAAACAGTGAGTAATATTCCATGAAACGGGCCAGAACCGGCCCAAACTATGAGTCTTGAAGACCAACACATAAGCACACCTTGGGGTTCAGCAACCATGGAAATCGCTTTGGGACCACAAAACGGTGAGTAATAGTCCATGAAACGGGCCAGAATCGACCAAAACTATGAGTATTGACGATGGACACGTAAACGCACCCCGGGGATCCCCAAGCTTGTAAATCGCTTTGGGTCTCAAAACCGGTGAGTAATAGTCCATAAAAGAGCCCAGAAGTGGACAAAACTAGGAGTGTTGATTACCGACACGTAAACGCACCCCGGTGTTCGTCAATCATGGAAATCGCTCAGGGACCCCAAAACAGTGAGTAATACTCCACGAATTGGGCCACAATCGGCCAAAACTTCTAGTGTTGATGACCGACACTTCAACGCACCCTCGGGATCGTCAATCATGGAAATCCCTCTGGGACCCGAAAACGGTGAGTAATATTGCATGAAATGGACCAGAATCAGCCAAAATTGCGAGTGTTGACGACAGACACGTAATCGCACCCCGAGGTTTGTCAATCGTGGAAATCACTCCGGGACCCCAAAACAGTGAGTAATAGTGCAAGAAATGGGCCAGAACCGGCCCAAACTACGAGTCTTGAAGACCAACACATATGCACACCTTGGGGTTCAGCAACCATGGAAATCACTTTGGGACCACAAAACGGTGTGCAATAGTCCACGAAACGGGCCAGAATCGACCAAAACTATGAGTATTGACGACGGACATGTAAACGCACCCCGGGGATCGTCAATCTTGTAAATCGCTTTGGGACTCGAAACCGGTGAGTAATAGTCCATAAAAGAGCCCAGAAGTGGACAAAACTAGGAATGTTGATTACCGACACGTAAACGCACCCGAGGTTAAATCAATCATGGAAATCGATCGGGGACCCCAAAACAGTGAGTAATACTCAACGAAATGGGCCACAATTGGCCAAAACTGCAGTGTTGATGACCGACACTTCAAAGCACCACAGGGATCGTCAATCATGGAAATCACTCTGGGACCCCAAAACGATGAGTAATATGGCATGAAACGGACAAGAATCGGCCAAAATTGCGAGTGTTGACGACAGACAAGTAATCACACACCGGCGTTCGTCAATCGTGAAAATAACTCCGGGACCCCAAAACAGTGAGTAATAGTCCAAGAAACGGGCCAGAACCGGCTCAAACCACGAGTCTTGAAGACCAACACATAAGCACATCTTGGGGTTCAGCAACCATGGAAATCGCTTTGGGACACCAAAACAGTTAGTAATAGTCCACGAAACGGGTCAGAATCGACCAAAACTGTGAGTATTGATGATGGACACGTAAATGCACCCCGGGGATCGTCAATCTTGTAAATCTCTTTGGGAGTGGAAACTGGTGAGTAATAGTCCATAAAAGAGCCCAGAAGTGGACAAAACTTGGAGTGTTGATCACCGACACGTAAACGCACACGGGGTTCATCAGTCATGGAAATCGCTTAGGGACCCCAAAACAGTGAGTAATAGTCCACGAAATGGGCCGCAATCGGCCAGAACTTCTAGTGTTGATGACCGACACTTCAACGCACCCTCGAGATCGTCAATCAAGGAAATCCTTCTGGGACCCCAATACGGTGAGTAATATTGCATTAAATGGACCAGAATCAGCCAAAATTACGAGTGTTGACGATAGACACGTAATCACACCCCGGGGTTCGTCAGTCGTGGAAATCACTCCGGGACCCCAAAACAGTGAGTAATAGTCCAAGAAACGGCCAGAACCGGCCCAAACTACGAGTCTTGAAGACCAAAACATATGCACACCTTGGGGTTCAACAACCATGGAAATCGCTTTGGGATCCCAAAACGGTGAGTAATAGTCCATAAAGCGGGCAGAATTGACCAAAGCTGTGAGTATTGATGATGGACACGTAAATGCACCCGAGGATCGTCAATCTTGTAAATCACTTTGGGACTCGAAACCGTTGAGTAATAGTCTATAAAAGAGCCCAGAAGTGGACAAAACTAGGAGTGTTGATTACCGACATGTAAACGCACCCCGGGGTTCGTCAATCATGGAAATCGCTCAGGGACACCAAAACAGTGAGTAATAGTCCACGAAATGGGCCACAATCGGCCAAAACTTTGAGTGTCGATGACCGACACTTCAACGCACCCTCGGGATCGTCAATCATGGAAATCCCTCTCGGACCCCAAAACGGTGAGTAATATTGCATGAAACGGACCAGAATCAGCCAAAATTCCGAGTGTTGATGACAGACACGTAATCGCACCCGGGTTAAGTCAATCGTGGAAATCATTCGGGACCCCAAAACAGTGAGTAATATTCAAGAAAGCGGGCCAGAACCGGCCCAAACTATGAGTCTTGAAGACCAACACATAAGCACACCTTGGGGTTCAGCAACCATGGAAATCGCTTTGGGACCACAAAACGGTGAGTAATAGTCCATGAAACGGGCCAAAATCGACCAAAACTATGAGTATTGACAATGGACAGGTAAACGCACCCCGGGGATCCCCAAGCTTGTAAATCGCTTTGGGTCTCAAAACCGGTGAGTAATAGTCCATAAAAGAGCCCAGAAGTGGACAAAACTAGGAGTGTTGATTACCGACACGTAAACGCACCCGGGGTTCGTCAATCATGGAAATCGCTCAGGGACCCCAAAACAGTGAGTAATACTCCACGAATTGGGCCACAATCGGCCAAAACTTCTAGTGTTGATGACCGACACTTCAACGCACCCTCGGGATCGTCAATCATGGAAATCCCTCTGGGACCCGAAAACGGTGAGTAATATTGCATGAAATGGACCAGAATCAGCCAAAATTGCGAGTGTTGACGACAGACACGTAATCGCACCCCGGGGTTCGTCAATCGTGGAAATCACTCCGGGACCCCAAAACAGTGAGTAATAGTCCAAGAAACTGGCCAGAACCGGCCCAAACTACGAGTCTTGAAGACCAACACATATGCACACCTTGGGGTTCAGCAACCATGGAAATCACTTTGGGACCACAAAACGGTGTGCAATAGTCCACGAAACGGGCCAGAATCGACCAAAACTATGAGTATTGACGACGGACATGTAAGCGCACCCGAGGATCGTCAATCTTGTAAATCGCTTTGGGACTCGAAACGGTGAGTAATAGTCCATAAAGAGCCGAAGTGGACAAAACTAGGAGTGTTGATTACCGACACGTCGCGCACCCAGGGTTCGTCAATCATGGAAATCGATCGAGGGACCCCAAAACAGTGAGTAATACTCAGCGAAATGGGCCACAATTGGCCAAAACTGCGAGTGTTGATGACCGACACTTCAAAGCACCACAGGGATCGTCAATCATGGAAATCACTCTGGGGCGCCAAAGCGATGAGTAATATGGCATGAAAGCGGACCAGAATCGGCCAAAATTGCAGTGTTGACGACAGACAAGTAATCACACACGGCGTTAAATCAATCGTGGAAATAACTCGGGACCCCAAAACAGTGAGTAATAGTCAAGAAAGCGGGCAGAACGGCTCAAACCACGAGTCTTGAAGACCAACACATAAGCACATCTTGGGGTTCAGCAACCATGGAAATCGCTTTGGGACACCAAAGCGGTTAGTAATAGTCCACAAGCAGGTCAGAATCGACCAAAACTGTGAGTATTGATGATGGACACGTAAATGCACCCGAGGGATCGTCAATCTTGTAAATCTCTTTGGGAGTGGAAACTGGTGAGTAATAGTCCATAAAAGAGCCGAAGTGGACAAAACTTGGAGTGTTGATCACCGACACGTAAACGCACTACAGGGTTCATCGATCATGGAAATCGCTTAGGGACCCCAAAACAGTGAGTAATAGTCCACGAAATGGGCGCAATCGGCAGAACTTCTAGTGTTGATGACCGACACTTCAACGCACCCTCGAGATCGTCAATCAAGGAAATCCTTCAGGACCCCAATACGGTGAGTAATATTGCATTAAATGGACCAGAATCAGCCAAAATTACGAGTGTTGACGATAGACACGTAATCACACCCGGGGTTAAATCGATCGTGGAAATCACTCCGGGACCCCAAAACAGTGAGTAATAGTCAAGAAAGCGGCCAGAACCGGCCCAAACTACGAGTCTTGAAGACCAAAACATATGCACACCTTGGGTTCAACAACCATGGAAATCGCTTTGGGATCCCAAAGCGGTGAGTAATAGTCCATAAACGGGCCAGAATTGACCAAAGCTGTGAGTATTGATGATGGACACGTAAATGCACCCCGGAGATCGTCAATCTTGTAAATCACTTTGGGACTCGAAACCGTTGAGTAATAGTCTATAAAAGAGCCAGAAGTGGACAAAACTAGGAGTGTTGATTACCGACATATAGCGCACCGGGGTTCGTCAATCATGGAAATCGCTCAGGGACACCAAAACAGTGAGTAATAGTCCACGAAATGGGCCACAATCGGCCAAAACTTTGAGTGTCGATGACCGACACTTCAACGCACCCTCGGGATCGTCAATCATGGAAATCCCTCTCGGACCCCAAAACGGTGAGTAATATTGCATGAAACGGACCAGAATCAGCCAAAATTCCGAGTGTTGATAGCAGACACGTAATCGCACCGGGGTTAAATCAATCGTGGAAATCATTCAGGACCCCAAAACAGTGAGTAATATTCAAGAAACGGGCCAGAACCGGCCCAAACTATGAGTCTTGAAGACCAACACATAAGCACACCTTGGGGTTCAGCAACCATGGAAATCGCTTTGGGACCACAAAACGGTGAGTAATAGTCCATGAAACGGGCCAAAATCGACCAAAACTATGAGTATTGACAATGGACAGGTAAACGCACCCCGGGGATCCCCAAGCTTGTAAATCGCTTTGGGTCTCAAAACCGGTGAGTAATAGTCCATAAAAGAGCCCAGAAGTGGACAAAACTAGGAGTGTTGATTACCGACACGTAAGCGCACCCAGGGTTAAATCAATCATGGAAATCGCTCGGGGACCCCAAAACAGTGAGTAATACTCCACGAATTGGGCCAATCGGCCAAAACTTCTAGTGTTGATGACCGACACTTCAAGCGCACCCTCGGGATCGTCAATCATGGAAATCCCTCTGGGACCAAAGCGGTGAGTAATATTGCATGAAATGGACAGAATCAGCCAAAATTGCAGTGTTGACGACAGACACGTAATCGCACCCCGGGGTTCGTCAATCGTGGAAATCACTCCGGGACCCCAAAACAGTGAGTAATAGTCAAGAAACGGCCAGAACCGGCCCAAACTACAGTCTTGAAGACCAACACATATGCACACCTTGGGGTTCAGCAACCATGGAAATCACTTTGGGACCACAAAGCGGTGTGCAATAGTCCACAAGCGGGCCAGAATCGACCAAAACTATGAGTATTGATGACGGACATGTAAAGCGCACCTCGGGGATCGTCAATCTTGTAAATCGCTTTGGGACTCGAAACGGTGAGTAATAGTCCATAAAAGAGCCGAAGTGGACAAAACTAGGAGTGTTGATTACCGACACGTCGCGCACCCAGGGTTAAATCAATCATGGAAATCGATCGGGGACCCCAAAACAGTGAGTAATACTCAACGAAATGGGCCACAATTGGCCAAAACTGCAGTGTTGATGACCGACACTTCAAAGCACCACGGGGATCGTCAATCATGGAAATCACTCTGGGACCCCAAAACGATGAGTAATATGGCATGAAACGGACCAGAATCGGCCAAAATTGCGAGTGTTGACGACAGACAAGTAATCACACACCGGCGTTCGTCAATCATGGAAATAACTCCGGGACCCCAAAACAGTGAGTAATAGTCCAAGAAACGGGCCAGAACCGGCTCAAACCACGAGTCTTGAAGACCAACACATAAGCACATCTTGGGGTTCAGCAACCATGGAAATCGCTTTGGGACACCAAAACGGTTAGTAATAGTCCACGAAACGGGTCAGAATCGACCAAAACTGTGAGTATTGATGATGGACACGTAAATGCACCCCGGGGATCGTCAATCTTGTAAATCTCTTTGGGAGTGGAAACTGGTGAGTAATAGTCCATAAAAGAGCCCAGAAGTGGACAAAACTTGGAGTGTTGATCACCGACACGTAAATGCACACGGGGTTCATCAGTGATGGAAATCGCTTAGGGACCCCAAAACAGTGAGTAATAGTCCACGAAATGGGCCGCAATCGGCCAGAACTTCTAGTGTTGATGACCGACACTTCAACGCACCTTCGAGATCGTCAATCAAGGAAATCCTTCTGGGACCCCAATACGGTTTGTAATATTGCATTAAATGGACCAGAATCAGCCAAAATTACGAGTGTTGACGATAGACACGTAATCACACCCGGGGTTAAATCGATCGTGGAAATCACTCCGGGACCCCAAAACAGAGAGTAATAGTCCAAGAAACGGCCAGAACCGGCCCAAACTACGAGTCTTGAAGACCAAAACATATGCACACCTTGGGGTTCAACAACCATGGAAATCGCTTTGGGATCCCAAAACGGTGAGTAATAGTCCATGAAACGGGCCAGCATTGACCAAAACTGTGAGTATTGATGATGGACACGTAAATGCACCCCGGGGATCGTCAATCTTGTAAATCACTTTGGGACTCGAAACCGTTGAGTAATAGTCTATAAAAGAGCCCAGAAGTGGACAAAACTAGGAGTGTTGATTACCGACATGTAAACGCACCCCGGGGTTCGTCAATCATGGAAATCGCTCAGGGACCCCAAAACAGTGAGTAATACTCCACGAATTGGGCCACAATCGGCCAAAACTTCTAGTGTTGATGACCGACACTTCAACGCACCCTCGGGATCGTCAATCATGGAAATCCCTCGGGACCCAAAGCGGTGAGTAATATTGCATGAAAGCGGACAGAATCAGCCAAAATTCCAGTGTTGATGACAGACAACGTAATCGCACCCGGGGTTCGTCAATCGTGGAAATCATTCCGGGACTCCAAAACAGTGAGTAATATTCCAAGAAACGGGCCAGAACCGGCCCAAACTATGAGTCTTGAAGACCAACACATAAGCACACCTTGGGGTTCAGCATCCATGGAAATCGCTTTGGGACCACAAAGCGGTGAGTAATAGTCCATGAAACGGGCCAAAATCGACCAAAACTATGAGTATTGACAATGGACACGTAAATTTTGAGGATCCCCAATCTTGTAAATCGCTTTGGGTCTCAAAACCGGTGAGTAATAGTCCATAAAAGAGCCCAGAAGTGGACAAAACTAGGAGTGTTGATTACCGACACGTACGCGCACCAGGGTTAAATCAATCATGGAAATCGCTCAGGGACCCCAAAACAATGAGTAATACTCCACGAATTGGGCCACAATCGGCCAAAACTTCTAGTGTTGATGACCGACACTTCAAGCGCACCCTCGGGATCGTCAATCATGGAAATCCCTCGGGACCCAAAGCGGTGAGTAATATTGCATGAAATGGACGGAATCAGCCAAAATTGCGAGTGTTGACGACAGACACGTAATCGCACCCGGGGTTCGTCAATCGTGGAAATCACTCGGGACCCCAAAGCAGTGAGTAATAGTCAAAAGCGGCAGAACCGGCCCAAACTACGAGTCTTGAAGACCAACACATGAGCACATCTTGGGGTTCAACAACCATGGAAATCGCTTTGGGACACCAAAACGGTTAGTAATAGTCCACGAAACGGGTCAGAATCGACCAAAACTGTGTGTATTGATGATGGACACGTAAATGCACCCGAGGATTATCAATCTTGTAAATCTCTTTGGGAGTGGAAACGGTGAGTAATAGTCCATAAAAGAGCCCGAAGTGGAAAAACTTGAGTGTTGATCACCGACACGTAAGCGAACACGGGGTTCATCAATCATGGAAATCATTGAGGACCCCAAAACAGTGAGTAATAGTCCACGAAATGGGCCTGTCGGCCAAAACTTCTAGTGTTGATGACCGACACTTCAAGCGCACCCTCGAGATCGTCAATCATGGAAATCCTTCCGGGACCACAATACGGTGAGTAATATTGCATGAAGCGGACCAGAATCAGCCAAAATTGCAGTGTTGACGACAAACACGTAATCGCACCCAGGGTTCGTCAATCATGGAAATCACT
>JAHIAM010000896.1:0-65051 GCA_021605205.1 Aegilops longissima
CCTTAGCAAATTTGTTATGATCTTCCTAGATGGCATTTTCATACATCATGATCATATGGTCCTCCATCAATTGCATGATGACATTCACATATTGAGCATCCATTGCTATGTTCATGCTTTTGATGCACCATCCCATTATGACATCATATTGCACCGTGGTTGCATTGTTCATACTCATAACACAATTGTGTGCACAATGATTGCATTTGTTCCCATGAATGCTTTGCATCTCATTCTAGATCATCTTGATAAGCTTCATAAACTTTGTCACAACCAATCTTGCCATACGGACTCATTCTTACATGATGGACACTTTGCAATGCGCTAACCATTGTATTTCCAGTGTTGCTTGTGTTTGCTCTTTTGCATGTCTATCACTCGGCGACACCTTGGACTACTTGGATTGCGCCATGTTTTCAACCGTCCAACTACAAGTCCGTCTCGACAAGCAGTTTCCATGGTGATGAGGATCACGATCCGAGGTCGGATCTTTCCCAAGGGAGGGAGATGATGCGGAGCATCCCGTTCATCACCATGTACACTCCGACTACTCTCCAAGCCCCAAGTGGACATATGACGAGACCTCGAACAAACGCCATTGGACACAAGGTGAAATCGCTCCTCTCCGAACCTTCACTTCCCACATGTGAGACATGGTTACTACCTCAAATATATGTGCTATGCATGACCAGGAACAAGGAGTGATAGAGGCAAAGGTGTCCCGATGTTTCGATGAGATGGTGGCTTTCGTTTCTGTGGGAGTCGACCTTGACGATCCGACTACGAACGTGCGAGGCGTCGCGCCTTAGCAATCGCTAAACCAACTTCCGAGGGTTATTGACCACGCCGAACACGATCAACGACCACGAGGGCCTGTTTCCTGCGAGCAAGCGAAGAACAAGCAAGAAACTGAGATTGCAATCTGGATATTGCGAATATAAGATGAAAGCTTTATTGATCAAGGTGGGGTTACTGTGGCGCTTTATGCAGTCGTTGAACACAAGCGAAATGCAGCGAAGTTGCAGCTATGGCGAACTTTTAATCTAAACAAAACCCAAGGTCTAAGCGGTGCCCTAAGGGCTGTATATATGGAGGAAGAGGGAATTTCGTGGCCCTTGGTGGAGGGTCGAAATCAACCCTAACTCTTGTTTCCCACACATACGGACTCTAAAACAGCCTATACTTAAGTATTTCGAAATTACATGGGCCTGGCCCAATAATAAGGTGACGCAGCACCTAGAATAGCCTCGGGGACGACATTTATGAAGTAGCATCTTGTATATTTCGTCCAAGGCTTCATGCACCCATTATGGTGGCTTCAAAGTCCTGAAATCATCACTTGTAACTCCGTTCTTGTTCCCCTTAGCATGGCATTATCTCCATGCTTGTTCTTGCTCAATGTCCATCCTTCTCCAAGCTAGGGCCTTCATTTGTAAGCAAAACAAATGTATCCAATTTAGGCAGCATCATATTCTCATGAACATTAGAATCATTACCAAGAAGCGAAA
This sequence comes from Aegilops longissima, assembly GCA_021605205.1. Classification (NCBI taxonomy): domain Eukaryota; kingdom Viridiplantae; phylum Streptophyta; class Magnoliopsida; order Poales; family Poaceae; genus Aegilops; species Aegilops longissima. The sequence goes on from JAHIAM010000896.1 coordinate 1,509, forward strand.
GTACGATAATTTAATTGGCGTCATGAGCTCTAGTAATTGGTCCAAGTATATGTAGCAGTAGGGGATGTGGGTGTAACAATGGTATTGATGTCCTCATCATCCTCCCTTCTTGAAATGAAGTCGTCCTCGACGGAGCTCATATTCCTCACCCAAATAAGGCTTCAAATCTGCAATGTTAAAAGTGGGACTAACCCCAAAATCTGCAGGCAGCTCAAGTTTATATGCATTATCATTTATTTTCTCTAACACCTTAAATGGACCATCAGCACGTGGCATTAGCTTTGATTTTGCAAATTAGGAAACCTATCCTTACATAAATGTAACCAAACAAGATCTCCGGTGCAAAGACAACATGTTTTCTACCCTTATCTCCAACAAGTTTATATTTAGCATTCATCGCTCAATGTTTTCCTTAGTTATCTCATGCACTTTTAAAATCAATTCAGCACGTTCTTTAGCATCAAAATTAACCTTCTCCGAAGATGGAAGAGGCAACAAATCAATAGGTGCACGAGGTAGGAAGCCATACACAATTTCAAAGGGCACATCTTAGTAGTAGAATGCAATGAGCGATTATAAGCAAATTCAATATGAGGCAAGCATTCTTCCCACATTTTCTTATTATTCTTCAAAACAGCCCTAAGCATAGTAGACAATGTTCTATTGACTACTTCAGTTTATCCATCGGTTTGGGGTGACAAGTAGTACTAAAAGCAGTTTAGTCCCCAACTTAGCCCATAAACATCTCCAAAAGTGGCTAAGAAATTTAGTATCACGATCTGAAACAATAGTATTTGGCACACCATGCAAGCGAATAATTTCACGAAAGAACAAATCAGCAACATTAACAGACATCATCGCTTTTATGACATGGTATAAAGTGTGCCATTTTGAGAATCTATCCACGACAACAAATATGCTATCCCTCCCTTCTTTGTTCGAGGTAAACCTAAAACAAAGTCCATAGATATATCCTCCCAAGGAACACTAGGCACGAGCAAAGGCATATATAAACCATGAGGATTGAGTCGTGACTTAGCTTTTTGACATGTAGTGCAGCGAGCAACAAAGCGCTCAACATCCGTCTCATCTTTGGCCAAAAGAAATGTGTAGCAAGTATATCCTCCGTCTTCTTCACGCCAAAGTGTCCCATTAATCCTCCTCCATCGCCTCCTGCAACAACAAAAGGCGAACAGAGCTAGCAGGAATGCATAGCTTGTTAGCACGGAACACAAAACCATCATTAATAACGAACTTGTTCCATGTTCTTCCCTCTTTACAATTCTGCATTACATCTTTAAAATCAGCATCATGCACATATTGATCTTTGATGGTCTCCAAACCAAATATTTTGAAGTCAAGTTGTGAAAGCATAGTATATCGACGAGACAAAGCATCAGCAATAACATTTTCTTTACCCTTCTTGTGTTTAATGACATAAGGAAAGTCTCAATGAATTCAACCCATTTAGCATGTCTACGATTCAGTTTAGCTTGACTTTTAATATGTTTCAAAGATTCATGATCAGAATGTATAACAAATTCTTTGGGCCATAAATAATGTTGCCATGTCTCTAAAGTCCGAACAAGAGCATATAATTCTTTGTCATAAGTAGAATAGTTCAGACTAGGCCCACTCAATTTTTCAGAAAAGTATGCAACAGGTTTGCCATCTTGTAATAACACACCTCTAATCCAATTCCACTAGCATCACATTCAAGCTCAAAAGTCTTATTAAAGTCAGGAAGTTGGAGTAAAGGAGCATGTGTCAACTTATCTTTCAATACCGTGAAGGCTTCTTCTGTGCGGTACCCCAAACAAAAGGCACATCCTTCTTTGTAAGCTCATTGAGAGGTGCAGCAATGGTGCTAAAGTCTCTCACAAAACGCCTATAGAAACCAGCGAGTCCAAGAAAACTCCTCACTTGTGTGACCGTTTTGGGCTGCGGCCAACTCTCAATAGCTTCAATCTTGGCTTTATCAACTTCAATTCCTGTGGAGTAACAACATAGCCAAGAAAAGATACTCGGTCGGTGCAAAAGGTGCACTTCCCAAGGTTACCAAACAAGCGTGCATCACGTAGAGCATTAAAACAACACGTAAATGTTCCAAATGTTCTTCCAAAGATTTGCTATAAATCAGTATATCATCAAAGTAAACTACCACAAATCGTCCAATGAAAGCACGTAAAACTTCGTTCATTAATCTCATGAAAGTACTAGGTGCATTAGTTAACCCAAAAGGCATGACTAACCACTCATATAATCCAAACTTAGTTTTAAATGCTGTTTTCCATTCATCTCCCAATTTCATACGAATTTGATGGTATCCACTCATAAATCAACTTTGGAGAATATTGTAGAGCCACTTAATTCATCAAGCATATCATCTAGCCTAGGAATAGGATGGCGATAACGAATAGTAATATTATTAATGCCTCTACAATCAACACACATCTGTGACGTACCATCCTTTTTAGGCACTAGTATAATAGGAACAGCACAAGGACTAAGAGATTGGCGTATATAACCTTTGTCGAGCAGCTCTCTGTGCTTGACGCATAATCTCCTTCGTCTCCTCTGGATTGATGCGGTATGGTGTGGCGGTTGGGTAGCGATGCACGGGAATTAAGTCAATTTGATGCTCAATCCCTCGAATAGGTGGTAATCCGGTGGCACGTCTTGTGGGAAGACATCGTGAACTCTGCAAAATGTTAGTGACAGCGAGGGGCAAAGAGGAAAACACGTCCTCGAATGAAAATAATGCCTCTTTGCACACAAAAGCATAGCAAACAGATTTGCTAGAATCTAGCTCATCAATATCAGATTTGGTGGCAAATAAACATGCACTTTTCAGTTTAATTTGAAGCAACATTAGATGGTTTATTATTAGGCTTCATTTGTTGCTCAAATTCTTTTGCCACAATCTGATTTTCACTCTTATTTTCTCCTGTTTTGCTTTATTAGCTCTATTAATATCATCTTTCAAAATGGAATCAGGAGTCATAGGAAGCAAAGTAATATTTTATCCTTGTGAACAAGAGTATACTGATTGTTTCTACCATGGTGTACAGAAATTTTATCAAATTGCCATGGTCTACCAAGTAATAAGGAACATGCTTGCATAGGTACCACATCACAATCAACATAATCAGCATATGTAGAGATACTAAAATGCACACGAACGATGCGTGTTACCTTAACCTTGCGCTGTTGTTGAACCATTGGATGTAGTAAGGATGTGGATGTGGTCTTGTGGTGAGAAAGCTTCTCCACCATATCCATGCTAGCCAAGTTGTTGCAGCTCCCTCCATCTATGATGGCCTTGAATAGAGCGTTCCTTCACAACTCCTTTGTATGGAACAAGTTATGCCTCTGATTTTGCTCAGCTTGTGTAACCTGCACACTCAAAACACGTTGAGCAACTAAACATTCATACTGTCGGCATCTTGACAGCCATGTATTGCGTCTCAAGATCAGAATCATCTCCACCGTGTTCTTCATGTGTAATAAGAGCCAAAGTCTCTTCATCATAGTCACTAAGCGGACTCATACCCACCATCCTCGGTAGCAATCATCACTGCGCTGAGATTGGCATTCTCTCATAAAATGTCCTCTTCCCTTACAACGACGACAAATAATATCACTTGTGTGCCTGTTGGCGCCATGGAAGAAGAAGAGCTCTGTGTAGGCCCAGCGGTGTGCTCTTGGCGAGATAGTGGTGGTTGTGCCTGCTTTCTTGTATCACGGTTGGAGGTGGCAGCCGGCGGAGGTGCGGTGTAGTAGAGCGTGAGGAAGTAGATGATGCGTGGTGTCCATGATGAAGGTCGACCTGCGAGAAAAGTTAGTCGCGCCAGCGCTGTCGATCCTGCACTTCACGTTCAGCTTTACAAGCAAGATGGAATAATCGAGTGATATTATTATAATCCTTGTAGTCTAGAATGGTTTGAATCTCTCTATTTAATCCACCCAGAAAGCGTGCAAGCATAGCTTCATTCTCCTCAACAATACCACATCTAATCAAGCCAGTTTGTAATTCTGATAATATTCTTCTACGAATTTTTCCTTGTCTTAAGCGCTGCAATTTTGAAGTAATTCACATTGATAATATGGAGGAACCCATGATGCGCATAGCAGTTTTCAAAGCAGCCCAAGTAGCTGGAACAGGATATAATCTACAATGTTCAGACCACCAAACACATGCAAAGCTAGTGAAAGCACAAACACAGCGGAACACGTCTCTCCTCGGGATATTGTAAACATGTAAATCGTTGTTCAGTTTCTAATTCCCAAGTAAGATATATATCAGGAACATATCTACCCTCAAATGGTGGAATATTCAATTTCAGTTTAGGGAGATGGTCATGATCTCGTACTGAAGGGAGCGAACATCGCCATTATTTGCATGTGGGCGACTGGTGGTTGTGGTGCTGGTGGTTGCACGTGAGTTCGATGTTGATCAACCTCATCCTCGTAAGCTCTCACATAATCATCCTCCCCCCGCTTGCAGCAGGAGCCCTGAAGTATCAACAATGAGCACCGGCAGCTTGGCGGTGAAGAGGGACACGGGAAGCTCGGCGGAGGGCTGTTTCGCGATGTGGAGGTAGTCCGTGATGTTGTAGTAGAGGTGCGTTAGGTGCAGCCGGTGGTGGTGGTGGTAGACAGCGAGCAATTCATTAAACTTGATATCGAGCTTCGTTTTGACGCCTTCTCAATGCCATCTATCTTCTCCATGGCCTCTTCAAATCTATTTAGCACATCGTCCACCTGCCCCTCATCATTTGTTGAAACTTATCATGTAGCGCTTTGTTTGTCATGTTCTCCCGGTCGGTCTCGTCGACTTGTGATCCTGCCATGGTTAGCAGCAATAGAAACACACAAGAATATGATTGACGGACTACTAGGAAGTGGTGGTGGTGGTGTGGTGGGCAGTCACAAATCCGTCAAGCAAATCTCAAATTCTTACAGTTCTTACCCAGCAGCGGCGGTGAGCGGCAACCGATGTAGTCAAAACTCTCAAAGCTTGGATAGAAGCGATTACGGGGAGAGTCAAGCATACGATGTAGATGTATGTGGAGCTGGGAAGGCTTATAATATGGTAGCAAAAGGGTTGACAATAATCAATTGAGAGATGCAAAGTTGAATAAGCGCTCAACTTGACAGTCTTGTCTTTGGTCCTAGGCTGAACCGTGCTAGAGGCGAGCCTAGAACACTAACAAAATCACGGCTGCTGCGGAAACAACGGAAAAGCACACTCTGGAATTTTTTTTCGCTCTTTTTTTTTTTTGCTTGCTGCTTTTTTTTTTTTTTTTTTTTTGAAAAATCACTATAATGGCGAGTGTCTCAAAACTCTTCCAGTCAAATGACGGGATGGGCACGAAATTTTTTCGACCAAATTTTTTTTTTTTATTTGCGGGACCCAAAAGCTGAAGCAGGTCAAAAAACTTTCTATAACGGCGATTGTCTCAATCCTCTTAGAAACACCTAAAAATAGGGTAGCAGAAATTTTTTTTGACAAGTACGTTTTGGAAAATTTTGGGCCTAAGCGGAGGTGGTTTCAGACTCTTTTTTTTTTTTTTTTCGAAACCTACTCGGCAAGGAAACACGAATCGGAAACTAGATGGATCTCGAAAACAAACCTAATATGAGAAAACTTCGGATTCTTGGTGGATATATGGTGGTGGTATATGGCAGCGGTGGTGGTATATGGTAGCGGTGGTGGTATATGGATACGGATTGGTGGTGGTAGATGGATCACGGATTGAGGCGGTGGCGGAAAAGCAATGGTGGTAGATGGCAAGGCGATGATGATGGTGCGGCGTGGCGTGACAACTTATGACCGAACTCGAAACTCTAAAGACTAGACTCTAAGACCAGCAACTTGACACGACGATGCAACCGCAAATTCAACAAAGCAAAAACCCTAAAAAGATTATGCAAAGGCTCAGATTGGTTCGGATATGATGAACTAACCTAATTTTTTTGTGGCTTTTTCGTGGACAATAGGTATGAAGAACGGACTCGATCTAAACTACGAAAACTGGAAAATCTCACCGAGCAACACTGGAAATCTGATACCACTTGATAGAGGCAAAGGTGTCCGATGTTTCGATGAGATGGTGGCTTTCGTTTACGTGGAGTCGACCTTGGCGATCCGACTCTGAGCGTGCGAGGCGTCGCGCCTTAGCAATCGCTAAACCAACTTCCGAGGGTTATTGACCACGCCGAACACGATCAACGACCACGAGGGCTGTTTCCTGCGAGCAAGCGAAGAACAAGCAAGAAACTGAGATTGCAATCTGGATATTGCGAATATAAGATGAAAGCTTTATTTATCAAGGTGGGGTTACTGTGGCGCCTTTATGCAGTCGTTGAACACAAGCGAAATGCACGCGAAGTTGCAGCTATGGCGAACTTTTAATCTAAACAAAACCCAAGGTCTAAGCGGTGCCCTAAGGGCTGTATATATGGAGGAAGAGGGGGAATTTCGTGGCCCTTGGTGGAGGGTCGAAATCAACCCTAACTCTTGTTTCCCCACATACGGACTCTAAAACAGCCTATACTTAAGTATTTCGAAATTACATGGGCCTGGCCCAATAATAAGGTGACTTAGCACCTAGAATAGCCTCGGACGACATTTATGAAGTAGCATCTTGTATATTTCGTCCAAGGCTTCATGCACCCATTATGGTGGCTTCAAAGTCCTGAAATCATCACTTGTAACTCCGTTCTTGTTCCCTGCGCATGGCATTATCTCCATGCTTGTTCTTGCTCAATGTCCATCCTTCTCCAAGCTAGGGCCTTCATTTCTAAGCAAAACAAATGTATCCAATTTAGGCAGCATCATATTCTCATGAACATTAGAATCATTACCAAGAAGCGAAAGTACGATAATTTAATTGGCGTCTTGTGAGCTCTAGTAATTGGTCCAGTATATGTAGCAGTAGGGGATGTGGGTGTAACAATGGTATTGATGTCCTCATCAAGGAGGAAGACCATGGACAAGACGGCGAGGACACCAAATACAAGGACCAAGAGAGGAAGCTGGCCGAAGCTACAGCGGCCGGACGTCCGACGACTCCCAGGCTCCGGACGACCGGCCCCCTCCGGACGTCCGTGCCAGCGACCACCGAACCAAATCTGCGGACATCCGAAGATCACGGACGTCCGGGACCCATGAGCCTCGGACGACCGACCCCCTCCGGACGTCCGGCGAAGCATGCGAGCGAATCTCACGGACGTCCAGAAAGCACCGGACGTCCGGACCTTCCCGAGCCTCCGGACGACCGGAACCCTCCGGACGTCCGACGCCTGTCTGCGCACAGTGTGTTGGGCCGCAGCCCATGTACCCCTTCACTTACCTCTCCGTGGCCCATGACTATATATACTCCTCCACCTCCTCCTAGTTAAGGTTAGCGTTGATTTAGCTCATAGATAGAGCTTCGCTCATCCACATCGGATCTACTCCACGAGAGAGACCGAGGCCCCTCTTCGGAGAAGATCCACCTTGGATTCAAGACCTCCCTTTGCGGAGAAGACCATCATCAAGACCCCCTCACGGAGAAGAACGGCTACCGTTTGTATCGTCCTTTGTTGACCTTGAATCATGTATCTCCCTTTGTGTTCTTTGATCTAGCATTTGTGTGACCGATTCCTTGTTGGTTGAGTGTTTTCCCTCGTTCCTCCCCGTGATTTCCTCGTGTTCTTCCGCTCGTTCTTCGTAATCCACCGTAGGATCCGCTCCAACGTGAAAGATCGCCCACGTAGGGTTCCGCCCTACATCAGTTTGTCCTTTTTCTTGTCCGGCAGGCGTAGAACTAGTTCGCCAACGTTATAAGCTTTGGCCCGTACTTCCCTGCTTTGATATCATCAAGCCTGCTGTTGATAGAATGCGGAACGAGCTTTTGCCACGTCGCGCTCCTCCTCCAATGCGTCCAAATTGTCCTGCCGATCAAGCTCGGCTTCTCTTTCTTCGTACATGCTTTTCGAGGTGAGTCATATATTATATCACGAGGTAAGGCGCCTCTGCGCCATACACCATGAAGAATGGTGTGAATCTGGTAATCGATTCGGCGTGGTCCGCAGCCCCAGTCTGGTCGAGCTCCTCAACCCGGTCGTGTTAGATTCCTTGAGGACCGCACTTGATAGAGGCAAAGGTGTCCCGTCTTCGATGAGATGTGGTTTTCGCTTTGGAGGAAGTCGACTTTGGCGATCCGACTACTGAGCGTGCAGGGGCGTCGCGCCTTAGCAATCGCTAAACCAACTCGAGAGGTTATTGACCCACGCCGAACACGATCAACTGACCACGAGGGTCTGCATTTCCTGCGAGCAAACGAAGAACAAGCAAGAAACTGCGATTGCAATCTGGATATCGCGAATATAAGATGAAAGCTTTATTGATCAAGGTGGGGTTCTGTGACGCCTTTGTCTGGTCGTTGAACACAAACGAAGTACGCGAAGTTGCAGCTATGGCGAATGATGAGGACATGACTACCTTGGATGAGACCAAAAATATTGCATACATGCATATTTCTCAGGTGATTTCTAGTGCAAACTATTCAATAATATATTTATGTTATCCAGAACAAAAATACTTCACATACTTTTGTGTTTTGTCTAATTGCAGGTGTATGGGACATTTGTACAATCCACATATGAAGATAAGGGAGAAAGAGATGTTTACCTGCTGTTCAAAAGTTCTCTCACGTCACTTTTGGCCCAAGAGAAGATAGAGTCCAAGTCTCTCACGTTACGGACTCAGATTCGGACTACTGCAGACATACCTGACTCAAAACGTTTATAACTTTTTCATACGGACTCCAAATTGGTTGATTCATTTTTGTTGGAAAATAGATTTCGTGCATTTTCCAACCCAATTAGAATCACCTTAAAATCCGTCCGGGCGTTGAGTTATAGACGAAACAATCTGATGCTGCAGCAGAATCCGAGTCAAACTACAAGTCCAAAGGTGTTACGTCACCTCCGCTTGGGCCCATTGGCCTTGTACGACCTAGGGTTAGTTTTAGGCTGCCTTGGGACGTCCTCCCACCTCCTTGGCCGCCACCCTTGCTCCTATATAAGTAGATCCATCTAATAGCTTTTCCTTGGGATTTGTTTAGTTAAAAGTTAGCCATTGCAACTTCATGTACTTTGTTTGTGTCCAACGACCAGACCAAGACCGCTTCGGATCCCCACCATTATCAATACTTCATATATATTCGCAATATTCAGATTGCTTTATCATATTCTTGCTTGTTCTTGATTGCTTGCAGGAATAGACCTTCGTGGTCGGGTTGATCGTGCTCGGCGTGGTCAATAACCTCTCGGAGTTGGTTTAGCGATTGCTAAGGCGCAGCGTCGTGCTGCGTTTGTAGTCGGATCGTCAAAGTCGTCTCCACCAAATCGATAGTTATCATCTCATCGAAGATCGGGACACCCGCGCCTCTATCAAGTGGTATCGGTTTTCAGGTTGCTCGGTGAGAATTTCCAATTATCCTAGATTAGATTTATTTTCTTACCTATTGTCCAAAGAAAAAGCCACAAAAAAGTTAGATCTATTCATCCTTTGTCCAAGCCAGTCGAGCCTTTGCAGTTTTCTTTTCATTGTTTGCATTATTGAATTATTGGTTGCATCGTCATGTCGAGTTCTCTGGTCTTAGTGTCTAGTTCGTTTAGAGTTTGAGTTCTGTTCACATTAGTCACGCCGCCGCTGCATCGTTATCCCTTCCGTTGATCACCATCCATCCATCAATTTCCACCACGTGCTACCCACCGTTCATTGTCATAACCATAGTTGAGATCGTTCACATCTTCGCTTTGATCAATCTGCATCTTATCCGGTTTGTCTTGGAAAGAGGGAGAAAAAAAGATAGAGAAAAAAAAAAGAGAAAAAGGAAAAAAAAAAAAAAAGAGAAGAAAAAGAAAAAAAAGCGTGAGAAAAAAAGGGAAAAAAAAACCGGATCTATCTAGAATCAATCTCGTACTGAATTCGGATTGGAATCATTTTTGCGCCTTTATTCGATAAAACAGGTGTATCTTCCTCATACGAAGTCCGATGAGGACATGACTACCTTGGATGAGACCAAAAATATTGCATACATGCATATTTTTCAGGTGATTTCTAGTGCAAACTATTCAATAATATATTTATGTTATCCGAACAAAATACTTCACATACTTTTGTGTTTTGTCTAATTGCAGGTGTATGGGACATTTGTACAATCCACATATGAAGATAAGGGAGAAAGAGATGTTTACCTGCTGTTCAAAAAGTTCTCTCACGTCACTTTTGGCCCAAGAAGATAGAGTCCAAGTCTCTCACGTTACGGACTCAGATTCGGACTACTGCAGACATACCTGACTCAAAACGTTTATAACTTTTTCATACGGACTCCAAATTGGTTGATTCATTTTTGTTGGAAAATAGATTTCGTGAATTTTCCAACCCAATTGGAATCACCTTAAAATCCGTCCGGGCGTTGAGTTATAGATGAAACAATCTGATGCTGCAGCAGAATCCGAGTCAAACTACAAGTCCAAAGGTGTTCGTCACCTCCGCTTGGGCCCATTGGCCTTGTACGACCTAGGGTTAGTTTTAGGCTGCCTTGGGACGTCCTCCCACCTCCTTGGCCGCCACCCCTTGCTCCTATATAAGTAGATCCATCTAATAGCTTTTTCCTTGGGATTTGTTTAGTTAAAAGTTAGCCATTGCAACCGTGTACTTTGTTTGTGTCCAACGACCAGACCAAGACCGCTTCGGATCCCCACCATTATCAATACTTCATATATATTCGCAATATTCAGATTGCTTTATCATATTCTTGCTTGTTCTTGATTGCTTGCAGGAATAGACCTTCGTGGTCGGAGTTGATCGTGCTCAGCGTGGTCAATAACCTCTCGGAGTTGGTTTAGCGATTGCTAAGGCGCAGCGTCGTGCACGTTTGTAGTCGGATCGTCAAAGTCGTCTCCACCAAATCGATAGTTATCATCTCATCGAAGATCGGGACACCAGCGCCTCTGTCAGTGAACTTTTAATCTAAACAAAACCCAAGGTCTAAGCGGTGCCCTAAGGGCTGTATATATGGAGGAAGAGGGGGAATTTCGTGGCCCTTGGTGGAGGGTCGAAATCAACCCTAACTCTTGTTTCCCACACATACGGATTCTAAAACAGCCTATACTTAAGTATTTCGAAATTACATGGCCTGGCCCAATAATAAGGTGACGCAGCACCTAGAATAGCCTATGGACGAATATTATGAAGTGGCATCTTGTATATTTCGTCCAAGGCCTCATGCACTCATTAGGGTGGCTTCAAAGTCTGGAATCATCACTTGTAACTCCGTTCTTGTTCCCCTTAGCATGCCAACATCTCCATGCTTGAACTTGCTCCAAGGTTCATCTTTCTTGTCCATGGTAGGCCCTTCATTTGTGAGCAAAACAAATGTATCCAATTTAGGCAGCATCATATTCTCATGAACATTGGAAATTACCAAGAAGCGAAAGTACGATAATTCAATTGGCGTCTGTGAGCTCTAGTAATTGGTCCAGTATGTATAGCAGCAGGGGTTGTGGGTGTAACAATGGTATTGATGTCCTCATCATCCTCCCCTTCTTGAAATGAAGTCGTCCTCGACGGAAGCACATCTTCCTCACCCAAATAAGGCTTCAAATCTGCAATGTTAAAAGTGGGACTAACCCCAAAATCTGCAGGCAGCTCAAGTTTATATGCATTATCATTTATTTTCTCTAACACCTTAAATGGACCATCAGCACGTGGCATTAGCTTTGATTTGTGCAAATGAGGAAACCTATCCTTACATAAATGTAACCAAACAAGATCTCCGGTGCAAAGACAACATGTTTTCTACCCTTATCTCCAACAAGTTTATATTTAGCATTCATCGCTCAATGTTTTCCTTAGTTAACTCATGCATTTTAAAATCAATTCAGCACGTTCCTTAGCATCAAAATTAACCTTCTCCGAAGATGGAAGAGGCAACAAATCAATAGGTGCACGAGGTAGGAAGCCATACACAATTTCAAAGGGCACATCTTAGTAGTAGAATGCAATGAGCGATTATAAGCAAATTCAATATGAGGCAAGCATTCTTCCCACATTTTCTTATTATTCTTCAAAACAGCCCTAAGCATAGTAGACAATGTTCTATTGACTACTTCAGTTTATCCATCAGTTTGGGGTGACAAGTAGTACTAAAAGCAGTTTAGTCCCCAACTTAGCCCATAAACATCTCCAAAAGTGGCTAAGAAATTTAGTATCACGATCTGAAACAATAGTATTTGGCACACCATGCAAGCGAATAATTTCACGAAAGAACAAATCAGCAACATTAACAGACATCATTGCTTTTATGACATGGTATAAAGTGTGCCATTTTAGAGAATCTATCCACGACAACAAATATGCTATCCTCCCTTCTTTGTTCGAGGTAAACCTAAAACAAAGTCCATAGATATATCCTCCCAAGGAACACTAGGCACAGGCAAAGGCATATATAAACCATGAGGATTGAGTCGTGACTTAGCTTTTTGACATGTAGTGCAGCGAGCAACAAAGCGCTCAACAACCCGTCTCATCTTTGGCCAAAAGAAATGTGTAGCAAGTATATCCTCCGTCTTCTTGACGCCAAAGTGTCCCATTAATCCTCCTCCATCGCCTCCTGCAACAACAAAAGACGAACAGAGCTAGCAGGAATGCATAGCTTGTTAGCACGAACACAAAACCATCATTAATAACGAACTTGTTCCATGTTCTTCCTTCTTTACAATTCTGCATTACATCTTTAAAATCAGCATCATGCACATATTGATCTTTGATGGTCTCCAAACCAAATATTTTGAAGTCAAGTTGTGAAAGCATAGTATAGCGACGAGACAAAGCATCAGCAATAACATTTTCTTTACCCTTCTTGTGTTTAATGACATAAGGGAAAGTCTCAATGAATTCAACCCATTTAGCATGTCTACGATTCAGTTTAGCTTGACTTTTAATATGTTTCAAAGATTCGTGATCATAATGTATAACAAATTCTTTGGGCCATAAATAATGTTGCCATGTCTCTAAAGTCCGAACAAGAGCATATAATTCTTTGTCATAAGTAGAATAGTACAGACTAGGCCCACTCAATTTTTCAGAAAAGTATGCAACAGGTTTGCCATCTTGTAATAACACACCTCCTAATCCTATTCCACTAGCATCACATTCAAGCTCAAAAGTTTTATTAAAGTCAGGAAGTTGGAGTAAAGGAGCATGTGTCAACTTATCTTTCAATACCGTGAAAGCTTCTTCTGTGCGGTACCCCAAACAAAAGGCACATCCTTCTTTGTAAGCTCATTGAGAGGTGCAGCAATGGTGCTAAAGTCTCTCACAAAACGCCTATAGAAACCAGCGAGTCCAAGAAAACTCCTCACTTGTGTGACCGTTTTGGGCTGCGGCCAACTCTCAATAGCTTCAATCTTGGCTTTATCAACTTCAATTCCTGTGGAGTAACAACATAGCCAAGAAAAGATACTCGGTCGGTGCAAAAGGTGCACTTCCCAAGGTTACCAAACAAGCGTGCATCACGTAGAGCATTAAAAACAACACGTAATTGTTCCAAATGTTCTTCCAAAGATTTGCTATAAATCAGTATATCATCAAAGTAAACTACCACAAATCGTCCAATGAAAGCACGTAAAACTTCGTTCATTAATCTCATGAAAGTACTAGGTGCATTAGTTAACCCAAAAGGCATGACTAACCACTCATATAATCCAAACTTAGTTTTAAATGTTGTTTTCCATTCATCTCCCAATTTCATACGAATTTGATGGTATCCACTACATAAATCAACTTTGGAGAATATTGTAGAGCCACTCAATTCATCAAGCATATCATCTAGCCTAGGAATAGGATGGCGATAACGAATAGTAATATTATTAATGCCTCTACAATCAACACACATCTTGACGTACCATCCTTTTTAGGCACTAGTATAATAGGAACCTCACAAGGACTAAGAGATTCGCGTATATAACCTTTGTCGAGCAGCTCTGTGCTTGACGCATAATCTCCTTCGTCTCCTCTGGATTGGTGCAGTATGGTGCGCGGTTGGGTAGCGATGCACCGGGAATTAAGTCAATTTGATGCTCAATCCCTCGAATAGGTGGTAATCCGGTGGCACGTCTTGTGGGAAGGCGTCGTGAACTCTGCAAAATGTTAGTGACAGCAGGGGCAAAGAGGAAGGCACGTCCTCGAATGAAAATAATGCCTCTTTGCACACAAAAGCATAGCAAAGAGATTTGCTAGAATCTAGCTCATCAATATCAGATTTGGTGGCAAATAAACATGCACTTTTCAGTTTAATTTCAGAAACAACATTAGATGATTTATTATTAGGCTTCATTTGTTGCTCAAATTCTTTTGCCACAATCTGATTTTCACTCTTATTTTCTCCTGTTTTGCTTTATTAGCTCTATTAATATCATCTTTCAAAATGGAATCAGAGTCATAGGAAGCAATGTAATATTTTTATCCTTGTGAACAAGAGTATACTGATTGTTTCTAGCATGGTGTACAGAATTTTATCAAATTGCCATGGTCTACCAAGTAATAAGGAACATGCTTGCATAGGTACCACATCACAATCAACATAATCAGCATATGTAGAGATACTAAAATACACACGAACAGATCGTGTTACCTTAACCTTGCCGCTGTTGTTGAACCATTGGATGTAGTAAGGATGTGGATGTGGTCTTGTGGTGAGAAAGCTTCTCCACCATATCCATGCTAGCCAAGTTGTTGCAGCTCCTTCCATCTATGATGGCCTTGAATAGAGCGTTCCTTCACAACTCCTTTGTATGGAACAAGTTATGCCTCTGATTTTGCTCCGCTTGTGTAACCTGCACACTCAAAACACGTTGAGCAACTAAACATTCATACTGTCGGCATCTTGACAGCCATGTATTGCGTCTCAAGATCAGAATCATCTCCACCGTGTTCTTCATGTGTAATAAGAGCCAAAGTCTCTTCATCATAGTCACTAGCAGACTCATACCCACCATCCTCGGTAGCAATCATCACTGCGCTGAGATTGGCATTCTCTCGCAAAATGTCCTCTTCCCTTACGACGACAAATAATATCACTTGTGTGCCTGTTGGCGCCATGGAAGAAGAAGAGCTCTGTAGGCCCAGCAGGTGTACTCTTGGCGAGATAGTGGTGGTTGTGCTGCTTTCTTGTATCACGGTTGGAGGTGGCAGCCGGCGGAGGTGCGGTGTAGTAGAGCGTGTGGAAGTAGATGATTCACGTGGTGTCCATGATGAAGGTCGACCTGCGAGAAAAGTTAGTCGCGCCAAGGCACATCGATCCTGCACTTCACGTTCAGCTTTACAAGCAAGATGGAATAATCGGTGATGTTATTATAATCCTTGTAGTCTAGAATGGTCTGAATCTCTCTATTTAATCCACCCGAGAAAGCGTGCAAGCATAGCTTCATTCTCCTCAACAATACCACATCTAATCAAGCCAGTTTGTAATTCTGATAATATTCTTCTACGAATTTTTCCTTGTCTTAAGCGCTGCAATTTTTGAAGTAATTCACGTTGATAATATGGTGGAACCCAACGAGCACATAGCAGTTTTCAAAGCAGCCCAAGTAGCTGGAACAGGATATAATCTACAATGTTCAGACCACCAAACACATGCAAAACTAGTGAAAGCACAAACAGCAGCGAGAACACGTCTCTCCTCGGGATATTGTAAACATGTAAATCGTTGTTCAGTTTCTAACTCCCAAGTAAGATATATATCAGGAACATATCTACCCTCAAATGGTGGAATATTCAATTTCAGTTTAGGGAGATGGTCGTGATCTCGTACTGAAGGGAGCGAACATTGCCATTATTTGCATGTGGGCGACCTGGTGGTTGTGGTCTTTGGTGGTCTTTGGTGGTTGCACGTAGTTCGATGTTGATCAACCTCATCCTCGTAATCTCTCACATAATCATCCTCCCCACCGCAGCAGCAGGAGCCACGAAGTATCAACAGCAGCACCAGCAGCTTGGCGGTGAAGAGGGACACGGGAAGCTTCGGCGGAGGGCTGTTTAGCGATGTGGAGGTAGTCCGTGTTGTTGTAGTAGAGGTGCGTTAGGTGCAGCGGTGGTGGTGGTGGTAGACGCAGCGAGCAATTCATTAAACTTGTTATCGAGCTTTGTTTGACGCCTTCTCAATGCCATCTATCTTCTCCATGGCCTCTTCAAATCTATTTAGCACATCGTCCACCTGCCCACTCATCATTTGTTGAAACTTATCATGTAGCGCTTTGTTTGTCATGTTCTCCCGGTCAGTCTCGACTTGTGATCCTGCCATGGTTAGCAACAATGAAACACACAAGAATATGATTGACGGACTACTAGGAAGTGGTGGTGGTGGTGTGGTGGGCGATCACAAATCTGTCGAGCAAATCTCAAATTCTTACCAGTTCTTACCCAAGAAGGCGGTGATCGGCAACCGATGTAGTCAAAACTCTCAAAGCTTGGATAGGCGATTACCGGGGAGAGTCAAGCATACGATGTAGATGTATGTGGAGCTGGGAAGGCTTATAATATGGTAGCAAAAAGGTTAGCAATAATCAATTCGAGAGATGCAAAGTTGAATAAGCGCTCAACGATCTTGTCTTTGGTCCTAGGCTAGACCGTGCTAGAGACGCGAGCCTAGAACACTAACAAAATCACGGCGCTGCACGGAAACAACGGAAAAGCACACTCTGGAAAAAAAAATTCGCTTTTTTTTTGCGCTGATTTTTTTTGCGCTGTTTTTTTTTCGCTGCTTTTTTTTTTGCGAAAAATCACTATAATGGCGAGTGTCTCAAAACTCTTCCGAGGTCAAACTGACAGGATGGGCACGAAATTTTTTGACCAATTTTTTTTTTTTTGCCGGACCCAAAAGCTGAAGCAGGTCAAAAAAAACTTTCTATAACGGCGCATTGTCTCAATACGCTTAGAAACACTTAAAATAGGATAGCCAGAAAATTTTTCGACAAGTGCGTTTTCGGAAAATTTTGGGCCTAAACGGAGGGTGGTTTCCAGACTTTTTTTTTTCCGAAACCTACTCCGGCAAGGAAACACGAATCGGAAACTAGATGGATCTCGAAAACAAACCTAATATGCAAGGAACTCGGATTGGTGGTGGATATATGGTGGTGGTATATGGCAGCGGTGGTGGTATATAGTAGCGGTGGTGGTATATGGATACGGATTGTTGGTGGTATTTGGATACGGATTGGTGGCGGTATATGGATACGGATGATGGTGCGGTGGCGGCGTGACAACTTATGACCAGAACTCGAAACTCTAAAAGACTAGACTCTAAGACCAGCAACTTGACACGGCGATGCAACATAAATTCAACAAAGCAAAACCCTAAAAAGATTATGCAAAGGCTCAGATTGGTTCAGATATGATGAACTAACCCTAATTTTTTTTTGGCTTTTTCGTGGACTTTAGGTATGAAGAACAGACTCGATCTAATCTACGAAAACTGTAAAATCTCATCGAGCAACCTGAAAATCTGATACCACTTGATAGAGGCAAAGGTGTCCGTCTTTCGATGAGATGTGGTTTTCGCTTTGGAGGAAGTCGACTTTGGCGATCCGACTCTGACGTCGTGCGAGGACGTCGCGCCTTAGCAATCGTTAAACCAACTCGAGAGGTTATTGACCACGCGAACACGATCAACGACCACGAGGGTCATTTCCTGCGAGCAAGCGAAGAACAAGCAAGAAACTGAGATTGTAATCTGGATATCGCGAATATAAGATGAAAGCTTTATTGATCAAGGTGGGGTTACGTGGCGCCTTTATGCAGTCGTTGAACACAAGCGAAATGCTGAAGTTGCAGCTATGGCGAACTTTTAATCTAAACAAAACCCAAGGTCTAAGCGGTGCCCTAAGGGCTGTATATATATGGAGGAAGAGGGGGATTTCGTGGCCCTTGGTGGAGGGTCCAAATCAACCCTAACTCTTGTTTCCCCACATACGGACTCTAAAACAGCCTATACTTAAGTATTTCGAAATTACATGGGCTGGCCCAATAATAAGGTGACGCAGCACCTAGAATAGCCTATGGAGGAATATTATGAAGTGGCATCTTGTATATTTCGTCCAAGGCCTCATGCACTCATTAGGGTGGCTTCAAAGTCCTGGAATCATCACTTGTAACTCCGTTCTTGTTCCCCTTGCGCATGCCAACATCTCCATGCTTGAACTTGCTCCAAGGTTCATCTTTCTTGTCCATGGTAGGCCCTTCATTTGTAAGCAAAACAAATGTATCCAATTTAGGCAGCATCATATTCTCATGAACATTGGAATCGTTACCAAGAAACGAAAGTACCTGATAATTCAATTGGTGTGCGCGAGCTCTAGTAATTGGTCCAGTATGTATAGCAGCAGGGGTTGTGGGTGTAACAATGGTATTGATGTCCTCATCAGCACTAGTCTGGGTTTAATGCCGCTCATTATTAGACCATTTGCCCGTTCGACTTGGCCGTTGGTTTGAGGGTGATTGACTGAGGCGTAATCGAGCTTGATGCCCATGTTTTTGCACCATGATTTGACCTCATCGGCCGTGAAGTTGGTGCCATTATCGGTGATGATCTTGTGGGGACACCATAACGGTGCACTACCCACGATATGAAGTCTATCACTGGTCCGGATTCGTCCGTTTTAACGAGCTTGGCCTCTATCCATTTGGTGAATTTATCCACCATGACCAATAGGTATTTTTGCTTGTGGGTTCCTCCATGAGGGGTCCAACCATGTCAAGCCCCTGGACATGACGGCCAGGTGATGGGTATAGTTTTAAGGCGGTGGGTGGCATGTGGCTTTGGTTAGCAAAGAGGCGGCAACCGACACATCGTTGGACTAAGTCCTGCGCATCTGCCGGGCCGTCGGCCAATAAAATCTGTCTGGAAGGCCTTGCCTACAAGGGCCGGGCTGCGGCGTGGTGCCCACCCAGTCCGGCATGAATTTCAGCGAGGAGGTTTCGCCCTTCCTCTTGGAGATACACCTTTGAAGGACTCGGTAGTGCTTTTCTTATAAAGCTCTCCCTCATGGACTTTATAGGCTTTAGGCGCCGTACTATGCAGCGAGCCTCATTTTGGTTTTCCGGGAGTTCCTTCCTAGTTAGGTAGGCTAGGAATGGCTCCATCCATGGGGCGATAACGCCATTATTTCATGAGCGAGAGGTGTTATCTCGGGGCGAGCCTCCGGTTATGTCAGTGTTGGCGTCGAGGCGGTGTGGTTGGGTCGGATTGATATTGCGGACTCCCCTTCCCATAATGCGGATGGCGAACAGCCATTCGAGAAAGATATTGGGTGGGACGACATCGCGTTTTGCACCGATGCGTGCCAATATATCCGCCGCCTGGTTGTTGTCCCGGGCTATATGATGAAATTTGAGCCCTTCGAACATTGCTGACATTTTTAGGACCGCATTGCGGTATGCTGCCATTTTCAGATCTTTGGCATCGAAGTCTCCGTTTATTTGAGATATTGCGAGATTCGAATCCCCGCGCACCTCTAGGCGTTGAATGCCCATGGAGACTGCCATCCGGAGGCCATGCAGAAGGGCCTCGTATTCGGCTGCGTTGTTGGAGCCGTATACATTATCTGAAGGGCGTATTGGATTGTGTGCGGTTGGGGGCGTCGGGACGACGCTTGACCAGAGCCGCCAACATTTTGGAGCCGTCAAAGTGCATGATCCAATTGGAGTATGCGCCGTACTCTTTAGGGAGTTCGGCTTCGGTCCATTCGGCCACGAAGTCGGCCAAAACCTGCGACTTAATAGCTCGTCATGGCTTATAAGTTATATCGAATGGAAGGAGCTCTATGACCCATTTAGCAATCCGGCCCGTCGCGTCGCGGTTGTTTATAATGTCGTTAAGAGGTACTTCGGAGGCTACCGATTATCGAACACTCTTGAAAGTAGTGTCGCAGCTTCGGGATGCCATGAACACCGCATATGCTATCTTTTGATAGTGTGGGTACGGGACTAGCATGGAGTTAGGGCGGTGGTGATAGGCGAGGTGCCCGATCTTCGATGAGATGATAACTATCGATTTGGTGGAGCGACTTTGGCGATCCGACTACAAGCGTGCGATGTTGCGCCTTAGCAATCGCTAAACCAATCTCCCGAGGTTCTTGACAATGCGGAAGCACGATCAGCGACCACGAAGGTCTATTCCTGCACGCAATTGAAGAACAAGCAAGAATATGATAATGCAATCTGAATATTGCGAATATATATGAAGTATTGATAAGCGTGGGGATCCGTAGCGGTCTTGGCCTGGTCGTTGGACACAAGCGAAGTACGAAGTTGCAATGGCTAACTTTAACTAAACAAATCCCAAGGAAAAGCTACTAGATGGATCTACTTATATAGGAGCAAGGGTGGCGTCCAAGGAGGTGGGAGGGCGTCCCAAGGCAGCCTAAAACTAACCCTAGGTCGTACAAGGCCAATGGGCCCCAGCGGAGGTGACGTAACACCTTTGGACTTGTAGTTTGACTCGGATTCTGCTGCAGCATCAGATTGTTTCGTCCATAACTCAACGCTCGGACGGATTTTAAGGTGATTCAATATGGTTGGAAAATGCACGAAATCTATTTTCCAACAAAAAAGAATCAACCAATTTGGAGTCCGTATGAAAAAGTTATTGACGTTTTGAGTCGGTATATGCATGCGGTCCGAATCTGAGTCGAGAACGTGAGAGACTTGGACTCTATCTTCTCTTGGGACAAAAGTGACGTGAGAGAACTTTTTGAACAGCGAGTAAACATCTCTTTCTCCCTTATCTTCATATGTGGATTGTACAAATGTCCCATACACCTGCAATTAGACATGGCACAAAAGTTTGTGAAGTATTTTTGTCTGGATGACATAAATAAATTATTGCATAGTTTGCATTAGAAATCACCTCACAAATATACATGTATGCAATATTTTGGTCGTATCCAAGGTAATCATGTCCTCATCAAGTGGACACATAATAAACCGGTTTTGAACAGGGAACGGTGTCCGTCCGTTCTCGTTCGACAACGAGCACCGTCTTGACAACTTGATGTGTTGCGGCGATATATAATAGCATTGGTTCGCCCATGTTGGGCGCGGCCAGGACGGTTGTTGCCAAAATGGCCTTTATTTCTTGAGTCCGCCGCGGCGGCATCAAATCCACTCGAAGTGTTGATGCGGAGGAGGCGGTAAAGAGGTATTGCCTTTTCTCCTAAGCGGGAGATAAAGGGCTTAGAGCCGCCTCGCATCCGTCAATTTTGTATTTGTTTGAGGTCTTTTGGAATATCCAATTGTGTGAGCTCGAATCTTGGCTGGGTTTGCTTCAATTCCTCTACGGACACAATGAAGCCAGGAGCTTTCCTATTTGGAGCAGCAAGACGCATTTTCGGATTGAGCTTGATGTCATATTTTCAAAGATTGTCGAATGTGAGCCTCAAGTCGTCTACTAGAGTTTCGGCGTGCTTGGTTTTGACGACCACGTCATCTACATATGCTTCCACCGTTTTGCCGATCTGGTTCGCGGACACATATACGAATCATGCGCTGATATATTGCGCGGCGTTTTTGAGCCCAAAGGGCATTGTGTTGAAGCGAGCGTGCGTATGGAGTGATGAATGATGTTGCAGCTTGGTTTGGTGGTAGCTGGAGTATGCAGCGTCGAGGAAGCACAATGAGTCGTGTCTGCTGTAGCGTCAATGATTTGATCAATTCGAGGAGTGGGAAGGGATCCTTTGGGCAAGCCTTATTAAGGTCTTTGAAATCGACACATAGGCGCCAGGATTTATCCTTCTTTGGTACCATCACCAGGTTTGCTAGCGGTCCGGATGTTTTATATCTCGATGAATCCGGCTTCCAAAAGTTTGGCTAGCTCCTCTCCCATGGCCTGTCTCTTGGGTTTGAAAAGCGCCAAGAGCCTGTTTGGTGGCTTGAATCCTTTTAGGATATTTAGGCTGTGCTCGGCCGGTGACGTGGGATTCTGGCATGTCGAAGGGTGCGAGCAAAGATGTCCCGATTTTCTTGTAGAAATTCTCGTGGTCTGGCGTCTACATCAGGGTTTAATTGTGCCCCAATGGAGGCCGTCTTTGCGAGTCCATTGGGTGGACTTGGAATTTGACTATTTCATCCGTTGGTTTAAAAGAGGTGGACTTGGATCTTTTATCAAGTATCACGTCGTCCTCATTCACCGTGGAGCGCATCGCGATGAGTTCCTCGGCCGCTAGGGCCGGATAGTGCCTCGAGGGCTAGTGCGGCTGTCTTGTTTTCGTAGCGAGTGCTATGTTCGGATCACTAGCGAGTGATGATTCTGTTAGGTCCGAGCATTTTAAGCTTCATGTACCCATAATGGGGTATAGCTTGAAAATTTGTGAATGCCTCTCGTCCTAATAAAGCATGATATCCGCTGTTGAGCAGAGGCCACTTGAAATGTGACCTCCTCGGACCTGTAATTGTACGGCGAGCGACGCTTCGTCCAGCGTGATTTTTCTGTGCAGCATGCTTCTGGTGAGGATTATTCCTCTAAAGGTTGTCTTTGCTTCGCTCAATGCGGTTCGATCTGTTTTCATTTTTGGAGGGTTTCCTCATAGATGAGGTTTAGTCGCTGCCGCCATCCATGAGTACCTTAGTAAAGCGAAAGCCGAATCCACTATCGGCTGAGGACCAATGCGGTGGTGCCGGGTAGTTCAGAATTTAGGTTAAATCACCGGCATTAAAGGTAATAGCCGTGTTACTCCATGGATTTATTGTTGCTACTTGGTAGACTTCGCAAGGTTGCGGAGTGTTCGTTTCGCATGTTATTTGATGCGAAAGTCTCAAGACTATTAACACCGTCTTGGTGTTCTTTGGGCTAGGATTCGAAGCTAGAATCTCTTCGCCACTTTTGGCCACCAGCCTTGATATCCAACATGCTCGAAGGCTATGAGTTGGAGTGGCGCCCTCGTGCTATGAATTTTGCGGTCCGTTTAGCCAACCCTCGATGACAGTTCCCGTACCCTTTAGGGGTTTTGGTTTTTGGTATTCAACCCGGTGCTTGATAATGATGCACCCTTTTGTTCGGACTAGGGATGTATTGGGCGGATTATCCCAAAATTTACTTTCGGTTTTCGAGCGCTCTCCATCGCGACAGTACTTTTGTACTATGGTCGCCAAGTCGACAAAGCGTGTAATTTTCTGACGACTTATGGCTTTTAGGATTCCCTTGTCCGTGCAATTATTGCAAAAAATTGGGATTCGTCCTCCTCTCGGCAGTCCTTTATCCTGTTCATAACCGGGAGGAATCGCCCGATAATGATGTCTTGTTTGGTGGGCTCTTGCGAATTCGAGAGAGATCGCTAATGTTTGGGTGGGCGGGTGGCACTAAATCCGGAACCCCGTCCAATTTAGGACTCAAGGGCTGAGAAGTTTCCGAACTCGGGAGTTTGGATTTTTGAGTGCTATCCAACGAGTCCGACCCTACCGACTTTAAGTTCAGGTTTGATCGACATCCGTCCCTCCGCAGGAATCCGGCATGGAGGGATCGGGAATCCGTATGTAGCTAGTCCTTAAGATAGAAGAAGAATCGCCGCATTGCTCCTCTATCACAGCAACATGATGGGTAGCACAGGGAGAGTTGATCTCTCAGATCGGTTTAGGCCCGATCCGGTCGTGTCTGTGGCGACTCCAGTGATGCATGGCGCGATCCAAGAGCTTGTTTATGGAGGAGAGCTCGATCGGGTCTAACTGTTGGCAAGTTCGAACTAACATGGAGATTGGTTTCGATGACTCGAGAGGTCATCGTCGGCACGGCGGCGAACTAGCGGTCATGAGAAAACTGCCTGGCCGGAGAGTCGACCGGTGGCCAAGGCTTCTTTGGCGATGGTATAAATCTTTAAAAGGCGAGATGAGGCATCCTACCTCATGGCGGCACGCAGAGGAACTCTCAATGAAAGCACCAATGTCGGTGTCAAAACCGCGGATCTCGGTAGGGGTCCCGAACTATGCGTCTAGGCGGATGGTAACAGGAGACAAGGGACACGATGTTTTACCCAGGTTGGGCCCTCTCGATGGAGATAATACCCTACTCCTGCTTGATTAGTATTGATGATATGGGTAGTACAAGAGTAGATCTACCACGAGATCAAGGAGGCTAAACCCTAGAAGCTAGCCTATGGTATGATTGTTGTTAGATCCTCGGACTAAAACCCTCCGATTTATATAGACACCGGATAGGTTAGGGTTACAGAGTCGGTTACAATGGTAGGAGATCTACATATCCGTATCGCCAAGCTTGCCTTCTCGCCAAGGAAAGTCCCATCCGGACACGGGATGAAGTCTTCAATCTTGTATCTTCATAGTCTTGGAGTCTGCGTGGCGATAGTCCGGCTATCCGGACACCCCTAGTCAGGACTCCCTCGACATGGAATTGGCAAGCTTCACGGGACTTCACCAGCTCGGCTGCGCCGTTGGCGTCAGAGGCCAATAGAATCCACCGGAACACCTTGCCGACGAGGGTCCGTGACGGCAGTGATGCCCACATCCCCGCCGTGTATGTCAATCAGCAGCTCCCTTCCTTGATCGTGGAGATGCAGTGCAGCGTGACGCCGTTCGGCCGTTTCTGTACAACTCGCCGTCTTGAATGCGGTATGTCGTGGCTTTCCAAGACCCACGCGCTCGCGATCCTCTTCCTTCTCGGCGAGGTCCGTGCATCGGTACTCTTTGAATTCCTTGGTCCAGCACTCCTCCTAGGGCTCGAGCGCCAAGAGCAGCCGAGCTCCTGAGGTCGGGCCACAGGCTGGGGCTCCCGTGGCCGGGGGCTGTGGGAGCTCCTCCCGAGGCTGAGTCGTGCGTGAAAGAGGTGGCGTAGCTGATGGCTTGAAGAGCCGCTCTTGACGCGCAGGGCTCTTGCGGTTGCCGCTTGGATGCTCTCTGGCGATGTCGTCGGCTTCCTTGTTGGAGCCAGGGGCACGTCTTTGCAGACTCGGGCCCTAGAACTACTTTTCCATCTTGTGCACCTCCGCAAGGTAGGCCTCCATGTGCTCGTCCTTCGGCTCGTACACCTTGTTGGAGAAGTTTACGAGGAGCTGCGAGTCGCCTTTGACGGTGAGGCGCTTCACCCCTAGAGCCGCCGCAGCCTTCAGGCTAGCTATGAGGACTTCGTATTCTGCGATACTGTTGGAGACCTTCTCGCCGTGCTAGAAGCAGAGTTGCATGGCGTAGTAGAGCTTTGTCCTGAGTGGGCGAGATGAGCACTGCTCCAGCCCCCGCGCCCTAGTGCGCGAAGGCGCCATCGAAATACATGACCCAGCCGTCTGGTGCCTCGCTTCCTGGGGAGGTGGACCGGTCTTCTCCTTCCTCAAGAGCCGGGGCATCTGTCCATTCTGCCACAAAATCGGGGAGTGTGGCTCCCTTGATGACCCTGGTAGTGCTGAACTCCAACTGGAATGCTTGCAGCTCGATGTTCCATTCAGCGACCCTTATGGCTGAGTTAGGGCTCCTGAGTACCCTCTCCAATGGGTAAGCTGAGACGACCTTGATGGGGTGGCCTTGGAAGTAGTGTCGCAGCTTGCGCGAGGCCACCAAGAGTGCGAGTAGGAGCTTTTGCGGCATGGGGTAGCGCGCCCTCGCGTCCCGATCTGGTCTTGATGAAGTACACGGGTGCTCGGCGAGGTGGCACACCTTGTCGAGGCTCGGGTCCTGCGGAGATTGTGGCATATCACGAGGTGGTGGGTTTCTGCGATGTTGCCTGCTGAGCTTGGTCTTCGCCGTTGATGGCCTTGCTGCGCCTTCGACCTGCGACCTGCATCAGCTCTAGCTTGGCGCAGCACACCCTTGTCTTGGCGCCTCCCGAACCACCACGAGAGCCTTTCAAGGAGTGCAGGGGTGGCGGCAAGGTAGAGTACCAGGCTCGAGAGGCAGCGGTGCCACCATCGCACGGGGCTGGTGAGGTATTTCTTGAGGTCTTGGAAGGCCCGGTAGGCCTCCGAGGTCCACTCGAGCGGACCCTTCTTCTTCATGAGCTTAAAGAAGGGTAAGGCACGCTCACCTAGCTTGGAGATGAATCGCCCTAATGCGGTCAACCGCCTGCTAGCTTATGCATCTCCTTGAGGGTCTGCGGCGGGCTCATGAAGGATGGCCTTGATCTTCTCCGGGTTCGCCTCGATCCCTCTGTGAGATACGAGGAACCCTAGTAGCTTGCCGGATGGGACGCCAAACACGCACTTCTCCAGGTTAAGCCTCAAGTTCACTTGGCGCAAGCTCTCGAAGGTCACCTCCAAGTCTTGAATCAATGTCCTCGCCTCGCGAGATTTGACCACTATGTCATCGACGTAAGCCTCTGTGTTCCTCCCGAGCTGCCGCCCCAGGGCAATGTGCATCAACCACTGGAAGGTGGCGCCTGCATTGCGCAGCCCGAAGGGCATACAGGTGTAGTAGTACACCCCAGATGGTGTTAGGAAAGCTTTCTTCTCCACATCTTCCACCGCCATCTTGATCTGATGATACCCCGAGAACGCATCCAGGAAGCACAGCAAGTCGCACTCGGCGGTGGAGTCGACGATTTGGTCGATCTTGCGGGAGTGGGAGCGGATCTTGGGGCAGGCTTTGTTGAGGTTGGTGCGATCGGCGCACATCCGCTCCTTCCGCCTTTCTTTGGCACTCTGACGGGTTTGCCACCATTCAAGATATCGAACTTCCCGAATGGCGCTGCCGCCTCGACTGCGTGTCTCTTGGACGATGAAGGCCTGCTTCTCGGTGGACTGCCGTCGGCTCGCTGCTTCACAGGCGTATGTTGGGGCATACCCTTAGATGATCTTTGGATCACCTCTCTGGGACCCCTACCGCTGATTGGGCTCCCCGCGAATATTTCCTTGTTCGCGCGCAAGAACCTCACCAAGGCTTCTTCTTGTCCCGGGTCAAGGCCGACTCTTATGGTGAAGGTGGCCCACGAAGACCCGTCCTCGTTGACCGGCACCTGCTTGGTTTCCGCCTTGTCTTGGGTGAACAACTGCTTCTTCTTGGTAGGCGCGGCCTCCTTGGCCTCGTGGGTACCGGCGCCGGCTGGCTGTGCCGCCCCCGCGGTCTTGAGGGCGAGCCTAAGCGCCGTCACAGCTTAGTGTCCTCCTTGATGGTGAGGATGCCCTTGCTTCCTGGCATCTTCATGAGGTTGTAGGCGGATGGAGTCGCCATGAACTGGCGAGCTGGGTACCCGAGATGGCGTTGTATGGGAGACCGATGCGGCGATGTCGAAATCCACCAGCTCGGGCGGTAGTTGTCACGTGTGTCGAAGGTGACAGGGAGGCGGATCTGCCCCAGAGAGTGGGCAGCTCCACCACCCACTCCCGAAAAAGGCTTGCTGAGGTTGAGCCGCTCAGGCGGCACGTGGAGAAGGCTGAAGGCTTCTACGGAGAGCAAGTTGAGGCCAGCACCACCGTCAATGAGGGTCTTGGTGACGGCCACGTTGCAGATGGTGGGTGTGCGAGCATTGGGAGCATGCAGGCGGCGGTGGAGTCGGGTGGTCTTAGAGCGAAGGTGAGGTTGGCCTCTGGCGCAGCCCAAC
The DNA here is from genome assembly GCA_021605205.1 of Aegilops longissima. NCBI lineage: Eukaryota > Viridiplantae > Streptophyta > Magnoliopsida > Poales > Poaceae > Aegilops > Aegilops longissima. The sequence goes on from JAHIAM010000896.1 coordinate 29,099, forward strand.
CCGTGAGCCCAGTGATTGGAGGCTGCCCTAATCAGCGGAAGAAAGGTTGGCGTGGCGATCTGAAGGCGGTGCTTGAGAGCCACCCAGCGGTGCTGCGACTGCTCTGGTGCGCCAAGCATCGCGTGGCCGCTGTGAAGAGGTCGCGGAGTTCCCCGGGGCGCCACCGTGGATCCCGGGAGGTTGAGCAGCGGTAGCGGCTCTCACGGCGAGGGCCATGGGGAACCGAGTTGGTGATGCGGAGCATCCACGATCATCCCCATGGATCTACAACCGTCTCATCAAGAGCTAAGAGGACCCATGACACGAGCTAGAGCTAGAGCTCTCGAGAGCGAGGTGACTTCCTTCCTTAGTGATATCACATATGATCCACTCGAGACATGGCTACTACCTAAGTCCGATATGCTATGCATCATTAGGTGTCAAGAAGAGCCTTAGAAGATGCACGTGAAGGCGGACGAGCCGCCAAGTCCACGGATGAAGAGGACCCAGGCGGGCAAGTTCACCCTCCAGCCCGGACATCCGGCCAAGGCCCGGACATCCGGCCCTGGAGTGTCCACCACAACACCACTTTCGGCCGATCCATTTACAGCCCCGGACATCCGGCCCCAACCGGATATCCGGCGAAGCTGAAATCCGCGCCACGCACCCGATTCTGCGAAGTGGCATCCTCCGACCGGACATCCGGCCCCAGCCGGACAACCGGCGCCTCCACGAAGCCCGGACATCCGGCGCCTCCTGCTCCCGGACATCCGGCCGACGCCCGTACATCCGGCTCCGCCTGTCTGCGCACAGTAAAGGGTTGATGCCCATGTACCTCTTCGGCCCCCTTGACTATATATACTCCATCCCCTTCCTCTTTCGAGGGTAAGCTTAGGTTTAGCTCATGTTTGTGTGAGAGCCTTGCTCATCCACTTGGTTACTTCTCCTCGGAGCTCAGGACCTCTTCGGAGAAGATCCCCCAAGTGGATTCAAGACCCCCTTCTAGGGTGGACCCCATCAAGACCTCCTCTCGGAGAAGAACGGCTACTCGTGTATCCTTACCTTTGTTGATTGTGGATCATATGTATCTCTTTGTGTTCGGTGATCTAGCACTTGTGTGATTGATTTCTTGTTGGTTGAGCGATCTCTCTCTCTCGTTTCCTCCGTGTTTCCCTTTGTTCTTCCGCGTGTTCTTCGTGATTCCCCGTAGGATCCACTCCAAACGTGAAAGATCATCCACGTAGGGTTCCGCCCTACATCATCTTGGTATCATGAGCCACGTTGATCATGTTTTTGGAGCCCCTACCCCTCTTTTTCTAGCTTGATTTTGTTGATTTCGTCCTAAATCCGAAAATCCCACCAAAAATAGCCCCAAATTTTTTTTGTGATTTGTTGGTGTGATGAAGTTTTGTTGGATTTGATCCGCGGATTTCGTGTGTTGCAGGTAGATCTAGCATTCCCCCACCTTTTCCACAATTTCCATCCACAAAATCGCCCGAATTTTGCCGGTTGACCTCTCCCGCGGTGTTCATCGAGTTCGTCCACGGATCGAGCAGGACATCCGGCCCGACCAGCCGGACATCCGGCACCGGACATGCGGCTTCCAGCCGGACATCCGCCCTGGCAGCAACAACTCCCATCCACCACCCGTTTACCGCCTAACTCTCGCCAAATTTTGTCCGGTGCCCACATACACTTCCACATTCCTCCACCATACGCATAACACCACTATAGCCTTTCCCACTACCAACTCCGACAATGTTGCCAAATTTTGCTTTGAGAATTTGAGTTGGGGTTTCCGTATCCTTTTGTGTTTCGCTATCTAGGTGCAGTTCAACATCAACATCACCACCGCTCATCTTCGTCAAGGGCGGTAACATCGTCGACATCTTTTTCATAACTTGCAATTGCATTGATAACCATCATAGCCAATCTTTTGCGTTGCTTACCCATCGAGACTAGCCATTGAGTATTGCCGACAGCGTGACTTGTGCACATTAGTGATCATACTCCATAGCATACATACCATACCAAAGTGGTGCATATCTTGGCATCAACTTGTGTGTCACAAAGTTGTCATCGCATACACAATTGCTATCTTGGTTCGTGAAGTTTTGCATGAGAAAAGAGCTCAAAAGAGAAAGAGCCAATCAAGCTTTTAAGCAAAAGAAAGATAAGCAAAGAGCTTATGAGCAAGAACCATAGCATCATACAACATTAAGATTGTCATACTTGATCATCTTGGATCAACACATCGAAACACCATACATATAGCATACTTGGGATAGAAGTCGTTGCATTTTTGCTTAGTAGGTTGTGCACAAGTTCGTATCCTCCTATTGTGCAATCGTGCTAGCGTCTCTCTAGTGTTGTGCAACAAGAGCATCTTGGTAAATTCCACATTTCGCTCATCCTTGGTTGCATAACCCCATATTATCTATTTGCGTGTGTGTTTCCGTGTACCATATCTTGCTATTGGTCTACTTGTTTCATTTGCAAATTTGTGAATCATTTCCAACATTATTGAGTCTCACTTACAATTGCATCAAATTTTGTGCCACCATCCTAACCGAGCTCCACCATAAGCTTTTATTTGTGTAGGTGTGAGAACCGACAAGAATTGCTAGTAATAGTGCTATTTCATTGTCCGCATTTGAGTGAACTTGATTCATCATCAACATCGGTCAAAGGTACATTGGTATAAGTTCTTCTCCTTCTACCACTCACATTTTGCTTGGAATGATGGATAGGCCAAGTACTTCTACCAACCCACTCTTCCTCGAGCAAGGCGGCGACATGTCATCAAACGTCACCAAGAGCCACCTCTTTGGTGCACAACGGGCATTGCACCAAGAACAACAAGCAATGAGTGACCGCATCGACAATCTCGCCACCGACTTGCGACTCTCCAAGTAACGTACAACAGACTACTTCAACAACAAGTTCGACGCTCACAAGCAAGAGAATGATGCAAGAATGGACGAGATCCGCGCCTTGATGAGAAACCGGCATCATTCAACTTCTTCATCATCAAGACGGAGCCGATCGAGTCGACACTCCGACGCCACCTTCTACGACTCAAGTACACCTACTTGAACACTCTTCGTCAGTGCCTGCGTCAAGACCGTCATGCATCTCGCAACCGCTACATGACAAGCATTCACAAGAGCAAGTTGATGATCAAGTTCCTCGTCCTCAATCAAACCAAGGCGCTTTTGCTCAAGCTCGAGAACGACAACGACTACGGCGCCAAGAGGAAGATCGCGGCGTCACACCAAGACCAACAAGGCGCCAAGGCTCAACGTCTTCAACAACAACAACGTGAAGCGCAAGCTCTTGAGGCGCAACGTGCCCTTCAAGAATCAAGTAGAGCCTTCGCCGTAGCAAGCAATCGCGAACGGCGCAATCAAGAGGAAGCCCTTGAGAAGAAATCCAAGAGAGGAACTACCAACCTCATGGACAACGTCAAGTTCCTCAAGCTCCTCCACAAGCTCGTCAAGCTACACTTCAACCTCAAGTTCAACAAGAGCAAGTTGATCATGGTCTTCCTCACGCCAAGAGCAACATGAAGGCGATTGCAATCCACGTCAAGGGCGTCATCATCAACATCGCCAACAACACAATGAAGAGCAACGCTTCGACAAGCTAAAATTCACCATGCCCAAGTTCAACGGAAGCAATGACCCCGAAGACTATCTCGCATGGGCATTGAAGGTTGACAAAATCTTCCGGTTGCACAACTACGATGAAGCGAAGAAAATCGCTATGGCATCACTTGAGTTCCAAGACTATGTGCTCATATGGTGGGAACAAATCATTGAGCGACGACAAGCAAGAGGTGAACCTCCAATCACCACTTGGGCTCAAATGAAGGATGTCATGCGAAGCACGTTTGTGCCAACCTACTACAACCGCGACCTCTTCAAGAAACTCCAACTTCTCAAGCAAGGAACAAAGAGTGTTGAAGAATATTACAAGGAAATGGAGATAGCCATGATTGAGCCAATGCCAAGGAAGATGATGAGCGAACTATGGCACGTTTCTTGAATGGACTAAATCATCCCATCAAGAAGATCGCCGACTTCCAACCATACTCCACCCTCATTGAGCTCGTACATCAAGCTACAAAGGCGGAACGTCAAGTACAAGATGACTTCTGGCACGCCAAGTACTCATCCAAGACCCACTGACTTCTCCAACAACCAAGCTTCAACACCTCCTCCAACATCTACAAACAACGACGACAAGTCGAGTTACATGAGAAAATCGACAAGTTCAAGTCGTCCTCCTCGATGAGGACATCAATACCATTGTTACACCCACAGCCCTGCTGCTATACATCTTGGACCAATTACTCGAGCTCGCGCTGCACGCCAATTGAATTATCGGTACTTTCGTTTCTTGGTAACGATTCTAATGTTCATGAGAATATGATGCTGCCTAAATTGGATACGTTTGTTTTGCTTACAAATGAAGGGCCTACCATGGACAAGAAAGATGAACCTTGGAGCAAGTTCAAGCATGGAGATGTTGGCATGCGCAAAGGGAACAGAACGGAGTTACAAGTGATGATTCAGGACTTTGAAGCCACCCTAATGAGTGCATGAGGCCTTGGACGAAATATACAAGATGCCACTTCATAATATTCGTCCATAGGCTATTCTAGGTGCTGCGTCACCTTATTATTGGGCCAGGCCCATGTAATTTCGAAATACTTAAGTATAGGCTGTTTTAGAGTCCGTATGTGTGGGGAAACAAGAGTTAGGGTTGATTTGGACCCCTCCACCAAGGGCCACGAAATTCCCCCTCTTCCTCCATATATACAGCCCTTAGGGCACCGTTTAGACCTGGGGTTTTGTTTAGATTAAAGTTCGCCATAGCTGCAACCCGCGTGCCGTTTGTGTTCCACGACCGGACAAAGGCGTCACAGAACCCCACCTTGATCAATAAAGCTTTCATCTTATATTCGCAATATCCAGATTGCAATCTCAGTTTCTTGCTTGTTCTTCGTTTGCTCGCAGGAAGCAGACCCTCGTGGTCGAGTTGATCGTGCTCGGCGTGGTCAATAACCTCTCGGAGTTGGTTTAGCGATTGCTAAGGCGCGGCGTCCTCGCCGTTTCAGTAGTCGGATCGTCAAAGTCGACTTCCTCCAAAGCGAAAACCAACATCTCATCGAAAGGCGGGACACCTTTGCCCCTATCAAGTGGTATCAGATTTCCAGGTTGCTCGGTGAGATTTTACGGTTTTAAATAGTTTAGATCGAGTCATTCTTCATACCTATTGTCCACGAAAAAGTCATAAAAAAATTAGGGTTAGTTCATCATATCCGAACCAATCGAGCCTTTGCATAATCTTTTTAGGGTTTTGCTTTGTTGAATTTGCGGTTGCATAAATCGTGTCTAGTTGCTGGTCTTAGCGTCTAGTCTTTTAGAGTTTCGAGTTACGGTCATAAGTTGTCACGCCACCGCACCATCATCATCGCCCTGCCACCTACCATCACGCTTGAATCCGTATCCATATACCACCACCAATCCGTGTCCATATACCACCACCGATCCATATCCATATACCACCACCGCTACCACCACCGCTGCCATATACCACCACCATATATCCACCACCAATCCGAAGTTCCTTGCATATTAGGGTTGTTTTGAGATCCATCTAGTTTCCGATTCGTGTTTCCTTGCGGAGTAGGTTTGGAAAAAATTTTGAGATCCATCTAGTCTGAAACCACCCTCCGTTTAGGCCCAAAATTTTCCAAAAGCATACTTGTCAAAAATTTTACGGCTATCCTATTTTAGGTGTTTCTAAGTGGATTGAGGCGATCGCCGTTATAGAAAGTTTTTTGACCCGTTTCGGTTTTGGGTCAAGGCGGTCAAAAAAAAATTTTTTTTGGTCGAAAAATTTCGTGCCCATCTGTCGGTTTGACTGGGAAGAGTTTTGAGACACTCGCCATTATAGTGATTTTTCGCAAAAAAAAAAAAAAAAAAGCAAAAAAAAAAAGCAGCAAAAAAAAAAAAAAAAAAAGCGAAAAAAAAAATTTCAGTGTGCTTTTCCGTTGTTTCCGTGCAGCGCCGTGATTTTGTTAGTGTTCTAGGCTCGCGTCTAGCACGGTCTAGCCTAGGACCAAAGACAAGATCTGCGTCGTTGAGCGTTTATTCAACTTTGCATCTACGAATTGATTATTGCTGACCCTTTTGCTACCATATTATAAGCCTTTCCAGCTCCACATACATCTACATCGTGCGTTTGACTCTCACAGTAATCGCTCTATCCAAGCTTTGAGAGTTTTGACTACATCGGTTCGATCACTTCTTCTTTGGTAAGAAGCTGGTAAGAATTTGAGATTTGCTTGTGGATTTGTGACCGCCCACCACACCACCACCACCACTTCCTAGTAGTCCGTGAATCATATTCTTGTGTGTTTCTATTGCTGCTAACCATGGCAGGATCACAAGCCGACGAGACCGACCGGGAGAACATGACAAACAAAGCGCTACATGATAAGTTTCAACAAATGATGAGTGGGCAGGTGGACGATGTGCTAAATAGATTTGAAGAGGCCATGGAGAAGATAGATGGCATTGAGAAGGCGTTGAAACAAAGCTCGATAACAGGTTTAATGAATTGCTCGCGTCTACCACCACCACCACCGGCTGCACCTAACGCACCTCTACTACAACAACATGGACTACCTCCACATCGTGAAACAGCCCTCCATGAGCTTCCGTGTCCCTCTTCACTGGCCAAGCTGCTTTGGTGCTGCTGTTGATATACGTGGCTCCTGCTGCTGCTGGCGGGGAGGATGATTATGTGAGAGCTTACGAGGATGAGGTTGATCAACATCGAACTCGTGCAACCACCGCACCACAACCACCAGGTCGTCCACATGCAAATAATGGCAATGTTGGGCTCCCCTTGGTACGAGATCATGACCATCTCCTAAACTGAAATTGAATATTCCACCATTTGAGGGTAGATATGTTCTGATATATATCTTACTTGGGAGTTAGAAACTGAAAAACGATTTACATGTTTACAATATCACGAGGAGGCGTGTTCCTGCTGCTGTTTGTGCTTTCACTAGCTTTGCATGTGTTTGGTGGTCTGAACATTGTAGATTATATCCTGTTCCCGCCACTTGGGCTGCTTTGAAAACTGCTATGCGTACTCGTTGGGTTCCACCATATTATCAGCGTGAATTACTTCAAAATTGCAGCGCTTAAGACAAGGAAAAATTCGGTGAAGAATATTATCGGGAATTACAAACTGGCTTGATTAGATGTGGTATTGTTGAGGAGAATGAAGCTATGCTTGCACGTTTTCGGGTGGATTAAATAGAGATTCAGACCATTCTAGACTACAAGGATTATAATAATATCACTCGATTATTCCATCTTGCTTGTAAAGCTGAGCGTGAAGTGCAGGATCGGCAGGCCTCGGCGCGGACTAACTTTTCGCAGGTCGACCTTCATCATGGACACCACGTGCATCATCTACTTCCACACGTTCTACTACACGGCACCTCCGTGGCTGCCACCTCCAACCGTGATACAAGAAGCAGGCACAACCACCACTATCGCCAAGAGTACACTGCTTGGGCCTACAGAGCTCTTCTTCTTCCATGGCGTCAGCAGGGCACACAAGTGATATTATTTGTCGTCGTTGTAAGGGAAGAGGACATTTTGCTTGAGAGAATGCCAATCTCAGCGTGTGATGATTGCTCACGAGGATGGTGGGTATGAGTGCGCTAGTGACTATGATGAAGAGACTTTGGCTCTTATTACACATGAAGAACACGGTGGAGATGATTACGATCCCGAGGCGCAATACATGCTCTTGAAGATCTTGATGGTATGAATGTTTAGTTGCTCAACGTGTTTTGAGTGTGCAGGTTACACAAGCCGAGCAAAATCAGAGGCATAACTTGTTCCATACAAAGGGAGTTGTGAAGGAGCGTTCTATTCAGCGTCATCATAGATGGAGGAGCTGCAACAACTTGGCTAGCATGGATATGGTGGAGAAGCTTTCTCTCACCACAAGACCACATCCACATCCTTACTACATCCAATGGTTCAACAACAGCGGCAAGGTTAAGGTAACACGTCTTTGTTCGTGTGCATTTTAGTATCTCTACATATGCTGATTATGTTGATTGTGATGTGGTACCTATGCAAGCATGTTCCTTATTACTTGGTAGACCATGGCAATTTGATAAAATTCTGTACACCATGGTAGAAACAATCAGTATACTCTTGTTCACAAGGATAAAAATATTACTTTGCTTCCTATGACTCTGATTCCATTTTGAAAGATGATATTAATAGAGCTAATAAAGCAAAACAGGAGAAAAATAAGAGTGAAAATCAGATTGTGGCAAAAGAATTTGAGCAACAAATGAAGCCTAATAATAAACCATCTAATGTTGCTTCGAAATTAAACTGAAAAGTGCATGTTTATTTGCCACCAAATCTGATATTGATGAGCTAGATTCTAGCAAATCTGTTTGCTATGCTTTTGTGTGCAAAGAGGCATTATTTTCATTCGAGGGCGTGCCTTCCTCTTTGCCCCTGCTATCACTAACATTTTGCAGGAGTTGACGACGTCTTCCCACAAGGCGTGCCAAGGATTACCACCTATTCGAGGATTGAGCATCAAATTGACTTAATTCGGTGCATCGCTACCAACCGCGCACCATACCGTACCAATCCGGAGGAGGCGAAGGAGATTATCGTCAAATGCAGGAGCTGCTTTCGACAAAGGTTATATCTGAATCTCTTAGTCCTTGTGCTGTTCCTATTATACTAGTGCCTAAAAAGTATGGTGCGTCGGCGTATGTGTGTTGATTGTAGAGGCATTAATAATATTACTATTCGTTATCGTCATCCTATTCCTAGGCTAGATGATATGCTTGATGAATTGAGTGGCTCTACAATATTCTCCAAAGTTGATTTGCGTAGTGGATACCATCAAATTCGTATGAAATTGGGAGATGAATGGAAAACAGCATTTAAAACTAAGTTTGGATTATATGAGTGGTTAGTCATGCCTTTTGGGTTAACTAATGCACCTAGTACTTTCATGAGATTAATGAGCGAAGTTTCGTGCTTTCATTGGACGATTTGTGGTAGTTTACTTTGATGATATACTGATTTATAGCAAATCTTTGGAAGAACATTTGGAACATTTACGTGCTGTTTTTAATGCTCTAGTGATGCACGTTTGTTTGGTAACCTTGGGAAGTGCACCTTTTGCACCGCATCGAGTATCTTTTCTTGGCTATGTTGTTACTCCACAGGAATTGAAGTTGATAAAGCCAAGATTGAAGCTATTGAGAGTTGGCCGCAGCCCAAAACGGTCACACAAGTGAGGAGTTTTCTTGGACTCGCTGGTTTCTATAGGCGTTTTGTGAGAGACTTTAGCACCATTGCTGCACCTCTCAATGAGCTTACAAAGAAGGATGTGCCTTTTGTTTGGGGTACCATACGGGAAGAAGCCTTCACGGTATTGAAAGATAAGTTGACACATGCTCCTTTACTCCAACTTCGACTTTAATAAGACTTTTGAGCTTGAATGTGATGCTAGTGGAATTGGATTAGGAGGTGTGTTATTACAAGATGGCAAACCTGTTGCATACTTTTCTCGAAAAATTGAGTGGGCCTAGTCTGAACTATTCTACTTATGACAAAGAATTATATGCTCTTGTTAGGACTTTAGAGACATGGCAACATTATTTATGGCCCAAAGAATTTGTTATACATTCTGATCATGAATCTTTGAAACATATTAAAAGTCAAGCTAAATTGAATCGTAGACATGCTAAATGGGTTGAATTCATTGAGACTTTCCCTTATGTCATTAAACACAAGAAGGGTAAAGAAAATGTTATTGCCGATGCTTTGTCTCGTCGCTATACTATGCTTTCACAACTTGACTTCAAAATATTTGGTTTGGAGACCATCAAAGATCAATATGTGCATGATGCTGATTTTAAAGATGTAATGCAGAATTGTAAAGAAGGAAGAACATGGAACAAGTTCGTTATTAATGATGGTTTTGTGTTCGTGCTAACAAGCTATGCATTCTGCTAGCTCTGTTAGTCTTTTGTTGTTGCAGGAGGCATGGAGGAGGATTAATGGGACACTTTGGCGTGAAGAAGGCGGAGGATATACTTGCTACACATTTCTTTTGGCCAAAGATGAGGCGGGATGTTGAGCGTTTTGTTGCTCGCTGCACTACATGTCAAAAAGCTAAGTCACGACTCAATCCTCATGGTTTATATATGCCTTTGCACTGCCTAGTGTTCCTTGGGAGGATATATCTATGGACTTTGTTTTAGGTTTACCTCGAACAAAGAAGGGAGGATAACATATTTGTTGTCGTGGATAGATTCTAGAAAATGGCACACTTTATACCATGTCATAAAAGCGATGATCTTTGTTAATGTTGCTGATTTGTTCTTTCGTGAAATTATTCGCTTGCATGGTGTGCCAAATACTATTGTTTCAGATCGTGATACTAAATTTCTTAGCCACTTTTGGAGATGTTTATGGGCTAAGTTGGGGACTAAACTGCTTTTTAGTACTACTTGTCACCCCAAACTGATGGACAAACTGAAGTAGTCAATAGAACATTGTCTACTATGCTTAGGGCTGTTTTGAAGAATAATAAGAAAATGTGGGAAGAATGCTTGCCTCATATTGAATTTGCTTATAATCGTTCATTGCATTCTACTACTAAGATGTGCCCTTTTGGAATTGTGTATGGCTTCCTACCTCGTGCACCTATTGATTTGTTGCCTCTTCCATCTTGGGACACCACAAGACCACATCCACATCCTTACTACATCCAATGGTTCAACAACAGCAAGGTTAAGGTAACACGTCTGTTAGGTGTGCATTTTAGTATCTCTACATATGCTGATTATGTTGATTGTGATGTGGTACCTATGCAAGCATGTTCCTTATTACTTGGTAGACCATGGCAATTTGATAAAAATTCTGTACACCATGGTAGAAACAATCAGTATACTCTTGTTCACAAGGATAAAATATTACTTTGCTTCCTATGACTCTGATTCCATTTTGAAGATGATATTAATAGAGCTAATAAAGCAAAACAGGAGAAAATAAAGAGTGAAAAATTGTGGCAAAAGAATTTGAGCAACAAATGAAGCCTAATAATAAACCATCTAATGTTGCTTCTGAAATTAAACTGAAAAGTGCATGTTTATTTGCCACCAAATCTGATATTGATGAGCTAGATTCTAGCAAATCTGTTTGCTATGCTTTTGTGCAAGAGGCATTATTTTCATTAGGGCGTGCTGCCTTCTCTTTGCCCTAGCATCACTAACATTTTCAGGGGATTCGGCGTCTTCCACAAGGCGTGCCACCGGTTACCACCTATTCGAGGATTGAGCATCAAATTGACTTAATTCGGTGCATCGCTACCAACGCGCACCATACGTACCAATCCGGAGGAGGCGAAGGAGATTGTCGTCAATGCAGGGAGCTGCTTTCGACAAAGGTTATATCTGCGAATCTCTTGAGTCCTTGTGCTGTTCCTATTATACTAGTGCCTAAAAAGGATGGTACGTCGTGTATGTGTGTTGATTGTAGAGGGCATTAATAATATTACTATTCGTTATCGTCATCCTATTCCTAGGCTAGATGATATGCTTGATGAATTGAGTGGCTCTACAATATTCTCCAAAGTTGATTTGCGTAGTGGATACCATCAAATTCGTATGAAATTGGGAGATGAATGGAAAACAGACATTTAAAAACTAAGTTTGGATTATATGAGTGGTTAGTCATGCCTTTTGGGTTAACTAATACCTAGTACTTTCATGAGAGATTAATGAACGAAGTTTCACGTTACTTTCATTGGGCCGATTTGTGGTAGTTTACTTTGATGATCTACTGATTTATAGCAAATCTTTGGAAGAACATTTGGAACATTTACGTGCTTTGTTTTAATGCTCTCGTGATGCACGTTTGTTTAGTAACAACAGGAAGTGCACCTTTTGCACCGACCAAGTATCTTTCTTGGCTATGTTGTTACTCCACGAGGGATTGAAGTTGATAAAGCCAAGATTGAAGCTATTGAGGAGTTGGCGCAGCCCAAAGCGGTCACCTGGTAAGGGATTTTCTTGGACTAAGCTGGTTTCTATAGGCGTTTTGTGAGAGACTTTATCTTACCATTGCTGCACCTCTCAATGAGCTTACAAAGAAGGATGTGCCTTTTGTTTGGGGTACCGCTTGCAGGAAGAAACCTTCACGTGGTATTGAAAGATAAGTTGACACATGCTCCTTTACTCCAACTTCACGACTTTAATAAGACTTTTGAGCTTGAATGTGATGCTAGTGGAATTGGATTAGGAGGTGTGTTATTACAAGATGGCAAACCTGATTGCATACTTTTACGAAAAAATGAGTGGGCCTAATCTGAACAATTCTATTTATGACAAAGAATTATATATGCTTGTTCGGACTTTAGAGACATGAGCAACATTATTTATGGCCCAAAGAATTTGTTATACATTCTGATCATGAATCTTTGAAACATATTAAAAGTCAAGCTAGAACTGAATATTGGACATGCTAAATGGGTTGAATTCATTGAGACTTTCCTGTATGTCATTAAACACACAGAAGGTAAAAGAAAATGTTATTGCGATGCTTTGTCTAATAAGCTATACTTTACTATTCTAACTTGACTTCAAAATATTTGGTTTGGAGACCATCAAAAATCAATATGTGCATGATGCTGATTTTAAAGATGTAATGCAGAATTGTAAAGAGGAAAGAACATGGGTTCATCCCCATGTACACTCCAACCACTCTCCAAGCCCCAAGGATACATAAGATGATACCTCGACTATGCGCCATTGGACCCGAGGTGAACTCACTCCTCTTCGAACCGTCACTTTCCACATGTGAGACATGGCTACTACCTCATGCATGGACCTTCCATACACTCAGGTACAACCGAGACGACCATGGAGGATCCAAGGACCAAGGCCAAGCATGGAAGAGAAGGAGGAAGAGAACATGGCCGCTCCAGAACGAGCGGTACTACTGCCCACTCCAAGCGGTACTACCGCTAAGGCCACCCAAGCGGTACTACCGCCCCTCCAAGCGGTACTACCACTCAAGCGGTACTACCGCCATGAGCCAGTACTACCGCCACTGCCTCTTGCAACCCTGGGCCTTGGCCTTGTATCCCTCTCCCACTTACCCCTTCGTGGCTTAGACTATAAATATACCACCTCCACTTCCTTTCTAGGGTTAGCTGAGGTTTAGCTCATGTTTGTGTGAGAGCCTTTGCTCATCCACTTGGCTACTTCTCCTCGAGCTCGGGACCTCTTGGAGAAGATCCCCAAGCGGATTCAAGACCCCCTTCTAGGGTGGACCCCATCAAGACCTCCTCTCGGAGAAGAACGGCTACCGTTTGTATCGTCCTTTGTTGACCTTGAATCATGTATCTCCCTTTGTGTTCATCGATCTAGCATTTGTGTAACCGATTCCTTGTTGGTTGAGTGTTTTCCCCTCGTTCCTCCCCGTGATTTCCTCGTGTTCTTCCGCGTGTTCTTCGTGATTCCCCGTAGGATCCGCTCCAACGTGAAAGATCGTCCACGTAGGGTTCCGCCCTACATCATTTATGGTATCATGAGCCACGTTGATCACATTATTGGAGCCCCTACCCCTCTTTTTCTAGCTTGATTTTGTTGATTTCGTCCTAAATCCGAAAATCCCCACCAAAAATAGCCCCAAATTTTTTGTGATTTGTTAGTTTTGATGATGTTTTGTTGATTTTGATCCGTGGATTTGCTTGGTTTCAAGTGGATCTAGCATTTCCCCAAGTTTCCCCATCTTTCCTCCACGAAATCCATCAAATTTTGACCCCGAAATCATCCATTTCCGCCCCAAAATCGCGCCCCTATCCGGATTTGCGAAAAATCCCGACACGAGCGGTACTACCGCCCTTCCAAGCGGTACTACCGCTTAGCACCTCCAAGCGGTACTACCGCCCCTCCAAGCAGCACTACCGCCCCTCCTAGAGCCAGATTTTGCGAAAAAACCCGACACGAGCGGTACTACCGCCCGTTCCAAGCGGTACTACCGCCCTCCCGAGCCGTACTACCGCCCTACCCAGTTTGAGCGTTCCGAGTTTCACCGTTTTGTCCATAACTAATTCATCCGGAGTCCGATTTTCGCGTTCTTTAGCTCGTTTCGAAGCTATTGACATCCCCCTTCCCATAAAAATACTACCATCACCATTTGACTCCATTAAATTTTGTGAACTTTGGCATCTTTGCCTAGGGCTTCCACCACATCCTCCGCATAACCATCACCGACTTCCGCAACCTAACCAATTTTGTTCCCCATAGCATTAGTGGTGGCTTGAGTAGTGATTCGAGTCTCCTAAGGTGTTTCGGCTACTTAGGGACGATTGCTTCTTCATCAACCACCACCACCACTTCCACATAACCTTGCCCACCATACACTTCCGACAACCTCAACTTAACCCAATAGTTGATTGAGCTTTTTCGAGTTGTGGCTTGTGTCTCCTAAGGTGTTTCGGCTACTTAGGGACGACAACTTCAACTCCGACGCGTGTATAGCCCATCATTTCACTTCCGCATTGCCAAGTGCAAACCACCACCGCATTCCCGCTACCACCATTTTGACATTTGACGTTTGAGATTTTGAGTTCGCGGTTTTTCCGTTTCCTAAGGTGTTTCGCTACTTAGGGACGAGTCTCCATCATCTTGGTATCTACATCAAGAACACCGCTACTCATCATCGCGGACGGTAACCTCCATATCATCTTGGTATCGTGGTATCCCTCCATTGTATATTCCCCTTACCATTGCATTGTTAACCCCTAGCCTTACTTTTGCGTTACTTGCCTATCAAGACTAGCCATTTGAGTATTGCCGGCAACGTTACTTGTGCACATTAGTGATCTACACCATCCATTGCATACATACCATATCATATTGGTATCATATCATCCATTGTGTCTCAAGTTTGTTCCCGTATATACACAATTGCTATCTTGGTTTGTGCATTGTGCAAAATTGGCCATACAAAAAAAAGAAGAAATAAAGCTTTTAAGCAAAAGAAAGAGAGCAAAGAAGCTTGTAAGCAAGTGCCATAGCATCATACCACATTGCATATAAGATTGTCATATCCGATCATCTTGGATCATCTTGAGAGAAACACCGGGAACCATACATACATAGCATACTTGGGATAGAAGTTTATCCATTTTGCATCTTATAGGTTGTGCACAAGTGTCGTATCCGCCTATTGAGCAATCGTGCTAGCGTCTCTCTTGAGTTGTGCAACACGAGCGTTTTCCGTGGATTCCACATTTTGTGCTCATTCCTTGGTTGCACGACCCCATTTATCTATCCCTGTGTGTGTTTACGTGTGCCATTCTTTGCTATTGGTCCATTTGTTTCACTTGCGAATTTGTGAATCTCTTTCAACATTATTGACTCTTGCTAACATTTTGCATTAAATTTTTGTGCCACTATCCTCACCGAGCTCCTCCATAAGCTTTACTTGTGTAGGTGTGAGAACCGACAAGGATTGGTACCAATAGTGCTATTTCATTGTCCCCATTTGAGTGAACTTGATTCATTGTCAACATCGGTCAAGGTACATTGGTATAAGTTCCTCTCTTTCTCCCACTCATATTTGCTCGAGTCTTGTGATGGATAGGCAAGGCATTTCATCTCCGATCTTCGACGACAACGACGGCGTGAACAACTACATCACCAAAGCGTCTCTCTTCGATCTACAACGACAAGTGCAAGGCACACAATCAAGATTGCGAGAGCGCATCGAGTACATCTCCATCAACATTCATCACTCCGAAGCAAGGAGAAGGGACTACTTCGACAAGAAGCTTGCCGCACATAAAGAGGAGCAAGATGCAAGGATGGAGGAGATTCGGGCCTTGATCAAGTCTTCTTCCCCTTCGTCATCTTCAAGGCGGCGACGTTCAAGCCACAAGTCTTCGCAGCACCCAAGCGATGCAAGCGCAAATCGTCCTCGTCCACATCTACATGGCGACCACCATCACATTCGTGACCAACATCGTCATGAAGGGCAAGTCACCTCCAAGCATCATGTGCACGACGACGATGAACGACATCTACTACGAGCTCAAGCACGACAACGACATCATCATCATGAAGATGCTCCACAAGCGCAAATGCACGAGTCCCAACAAGCCCTACTTCATGCCAAGTCGAGCTTCATAAGCACAAGAGAAGACCGCGAGGCGAGCACCACCAAGGCGGCGCTACGGCTACATCAACCACTTCGCATCTTCGCCAAGTGTTCTCAAGGCATCTTCACCTTTGGACGATGGCATCTTCGCCACGTCCCGTGTACGCCTACATCGACTTCATCAAGTCCAAGGCAACCACCTACGAGCGAGGGCGACCCTTCCATCTTGAAGCCCCTCAAGGAAGATGGCCGAGCATGGGAAACTCCCTTCGGTCATGGAGGCGAGCTATGAGGTGCCACATCATATGGGCCTCCAACACCAAGGCGGTGACAAGGCGGTCGAGCAAGGGCCATCCCCTCGACCACGGCGACGAGCGAACCTCTTCAACAACATGAAGGCAGCGCCCACATTGGACTCATACTCCGAGTCAAGCTACGCGACCAGCGCATGGAGACATTTGCACCTACATCTCTCCGGCACACACATATGTCGAGATGCCCCAATTGCCATGTGAGGAGAGCCGCCACCCCATGAGTGACATGAGTGACTCCACCATACGTGACATTGAGAGCATTTCCTATGAGAGGATGAGTGTGACCACCACTAGCCCCACACATGAGAGCATGCCACACATCCTGTGTGAGATTGAGCGCCATTTGAGTGACTCCACCCACCATACGAGTGAGAGCATCCTTGAGGGAGTGAGTGAGCCAAAACACTTAGTGAGTGAGGTAGTTGACACGGCACATGAGGCCACTATGATTTCTAACGACTTAACCTCTACTCCTAGTGTGTTTTCTTCTTCGGTGCTAGCTCTCCTACATGACGACATGCCTATCCTCGACGAGTCCATCCCTACATTGGAGACGACGATGGCCATGGTGGACGATGATGCACCCCCCACATGGTTCCATCAAGATGAAGATGACAACGAGACGATCTTCAACACCTCACCTACAACACATGAGCGACGCTCCAACGGTAACATAGGTGATGGTGCTTCTCTTGTCCCACTAGTGGACTCTCTTGACTTCGATTGCTCCCATGATGTTGACCCACCTATTACCATGCTTCATGCTAGTGAAACTTCTTCATGCCTTGACTTACCTATTTATGATGATTATGATGATGAGCATGTTGAGTTGCCTAGTTGTGATGCTATGCTTCATAGGATATCATGTGCAAATTCTATTGGTCACATTATGTTTGATAATCCATTGACCTTGTCATATGCTATGAGTGAGATCTCCCATATTGCCTCATTTCAATCTCAACATAGTAACTATGCATGCCCCATTAAAATCAATCCCATTTGCACTTATGGCATAGATGGCGAGATGATGGTCATTGGCCTTTGCTTCTCTTGTGATGATATTGCCATGCTTCCTTTACATGATTTATGCAATTCATCTAATATTGCATGCCATGATCACATTGTTCCAAATATGCATTGTTTTGGATGTTGTCAATATTCTCCATGTGATGTTGCTACTCATGCTCATGAGGAGACCCCCATAGTTTCCTCATACATATTTGGAGATTTTGATTCATCCCATCCTTTGCATGATTCCCATAATTGCGTGCACCATATGCATTCCATGAATAACAATGCTCTAGATATTTCTCATGATGCATTACACAATTTGAGTCTCCATTATGCTATACATAACAACAAACCTATCATGATGGATGACATGTTTCTATATCACGCATCTCATTTATTTGAGCATTGGATATTTTGTGCTAACCGACACATGCACGTGCGCATCATGATGGATGATGTGTACATCTACCACGCACACACAATTTTTCCTTTGTCTTTGTTTTGTGTAGGTACGCACGTATACTCGTCAACATCTCAATCCCACGAGTTGACGAAACGAGCTCTTGAGAGCAACGATGACTTGGGATCCCGTGGACTATCCTTACCACCGTTCCTTCGCGCAAGGACTACGCGCATCTCTTTTACTTGTCTCTCACACGGCTATGGGCTATTTACCACTTACCACCTTATGCTCATTTTACCGTGTTCACTTTGCATGTTATGCTTGCTTCTATGCCTTTGCCATGCACTTGTGACCCTTGCTTGCATCTACCCATGATTCACCATTATGCTACTCCTATGTGTATTTGCATGCTTGGTGGAGATCCTAGTAGCTATTGTCATGATTTCTTTGTGCCCCATGCTATTGATGCTTGTTGTGTTGGGAGAGTCATGATGATCCATTGCTATTTACATATGGCTCCTCGCCAATACATTCATGCTATTGTCCTCATATCTTTCTTTCATGTTTGTGCTATGTCATGTGATTTACTTATGCCCACTATTTGCACACATGACATGCTTGCCATGATTTCTTCTAGTATGTTGCATCTTCGCACTACTAGCTTGCTTGACTTGATCGCTATGATTGCTTGCTATGTTGCATCACCCATGTTCCACTATCACTTGCTTTCTTGGGTTGATGACATATATGTTCATGCCTCTCACATGATATATCTTGTTTATTGTCGCTTGTCTCCAATAGTTGCATCTATGCTTAATGATCTTGGAGACTTGGACACTTCACTTGTGATGCATGCTTGGTTGATTAAGCATATTGTATTTGGTTGTTCTCGCATCATATGCCTCCATACTATGAAATGCTCCCTTGTCCTTTCTTATGATAAGAATGATGAGAACACCTGTTGGGTATCGTACCACTCGAATGATAGGTCTTGCATTTGCATTAACCTCATTTGTTTTTCCAAGTGTTTGTCATGTTCTTTCATTTTGAAGGATTCACAAGGCGGTACCATCGCGAGACATATTGGTTATGTGAAGGCGTACATGATGTGCGACACCAACATTCTTGAGAAACTAC
Organism: Aegilops longissima; assembly: GCA_021605205.1. Taxonomy (NCBI): domain Eukaryota; kingdom Viridiplantae; phylum Streptophyta; class Magnoliopsida; order Poales; family Poaceae; genus Aegilops; species Aegilops longissima. Next base: position 48,193 of record JAHIAM010000896.1, read on the forward strand.
TAAAGGTGAACTCCTTCTCTTTGAGCTATCCTCAAGTTTGCATATTGGATGGGTCACTCTTTCATTGTTGTTTCTTTCTTGTTGTCTACATGCTACATCTATTGGATGGAGGAGCAACATTGGAGATTGGCTCTTTGGACCTTCACATTGAGGAGCGCTCGCACTTATTGGATGCACCTTCGGTTTTCCACTCTTGCCACAACATCGAGCATTGGTATACCAACACCTCCATATTTGTTGATTGTGATCATACTCATGCTCGATGGACATATCATACTCACCACAAATTTGCGTCTTATGCATGGATTGACTCACATTATGATTGCCTTGTTGCATCTTGTATTGCCATGTCATCCATGATATATGAGCTTGTGCATTTTCTTAGCAAACTTGTTGTGATCTTTCTTGATGGCATCTTCATACATAATGATCACATTGCCTATCATCAATTGCATGATATCATACACATGGTGAGCATCCATTGCCATATTCATGCTATTGATAAACCGTCTCTCTATGACATCATTTTGCACAATGGTAGAATTTGTCGCTTTGTGCACCATGCTTTGGTTCCCATGAATGATTTACATGTCATTTTACATCATTTGGATAAGCATCTCATGCCTTGTCATGAACAATTCCTTTGGACGGACTCACTCTTACATGATGGACACTTTGGGTGCGCTAACCATTGTATTTCCGAGTGTTTCTTGTGTTTGCTCTTTTTGCATGTCTATCACTCCGGCGACACCTTGGACTACTTGGATTGCGCCATGTCTTCAACTTCGTCCAACTACAAGTCCGTCTACGACAACCGTTTCCATGGTGATGAGGATCACGATCCGAGGTCGGATCTTTCCCAAGGGAGGGGAGATGATGCGGAGCATACCACGTTCATCCCCATGTACAGTCCAACCACTCTCCAAGCCCCAAGGATACATAAGATGATACCTCGACTATGCGCCATTGGACCCAAGGTGAACTCACTCCTCTTCGAACCGTCACTTTCCACATGTGAGACATGGCTACTACCTCATGCATGGACCTTGTGATGCGGAGCATCCCACGTTCATCCCCATGTACACTCCATCTACTCTCCAAGCCCCAAGGATACATAAGATGAGACCTCGACTTTGCGCCATTGGACCTAAGGTGAACTCGCTCCTTTCCGAATCTTCCCTTTCCGCATGTAAGACATGGATGCTACTTCAAGAGCGGACCTTGTGCATACTCAGGTACACCCGAGGAGACCATGGAGAGCCCAAGGACCAAGGCCAAGCGTCTTGTGAAGCGAACGAAGGAGAAGGAGAAAGAAGACCAGGCGGCGGTACTACCGCCAACACCAAGCGGTACTACCGCTAAAGGCCCCGAGCGGCACTACCGCCGAACTTCCGCTCTCTGCCGCTCAACCCGACAAACTCCTGTGCTCGGCGACCGGGTCCGTACTACCGCCCGGTCCAGCGGCACTACCGCTGTAAGCGGTACTACGCCCCTCCCAAGCGGTACTACCGCTCTGCTGTCTTGCGCAACCCATGCCTTTGGCCTTATCCCCCTCTCACTTACCCCTTTGTGGCTTAGACTATAAATAGACCACCTCCCCTCCTTTCTAGGGTTAGCTTAGCTTTAGCTCATGTTTGTGTGAGAGCCTTTGCTCATCCACTTGGCTACTTCTCCTCGGAGCTCGGGACCTCTTGGAGAAGATCCCCAAGCGGATTCAAGACCCCTTCTAGGGTGGACCCCATCAAGACCTCCTCTCGGAGAAGAACGGCTACCGTTTGTATCGTCCTTTGTTGACCTTGAATCATGTATCTCCCTTTGTGTTCATTGATCTAGCATTTGTGTGACCGATTCCTTGTTGGTTGAGTGTTTTCCCCTCGTTCCTCCCCGTGATTTCCTCGTGTTCTTCCGCGTGTTCTTCGTGATTCCCCGTAGGATCCGCTCCAACGTGAAAGATCGCCCACGTAGGGTTCCGCCCTACATCATCTATGGATCAGAGCTTAGGTTGATCACGTTTTTGGAGCCCCTACCCCTCTTTTTCTAGCTTGATTTTGTTGATTTCGTCCTAAATCCGAAAATCCCCACCAAAAATAGCCCCAATTTTTTTTTGTGATTTGTTAGTTTTGATGATGTTTTGTTGATTTTGATCCATGGATTTGCTTGGTTTCAAGTGGATCTAGCATTCCCCCAAGTTTCCCCATCTTTCCTCCACGAAATCTCTCTAATTTTGACCCTGAAATCATCCATTTCGCCCCAAAATCGCGCCCTACCCGGATTTGCGAAAAATCCCGACACGAGCGGTACTACCGCCCTTCCAAGCGGTACTACCGCTTAGCACCTCAAGCGGTACTACCGCCCTTCAAGCGGCACTACCGCCCCTCGAGCCAGATTTTGCGAAAAAACCCGACACGAGCGGTACTACCGCCCGTGCTCCAAGCGGTACTACCACGAGCGGTACTACCGCCTCCCAGCAGTACTACCGCCCTAGCCAATTCAGCCTTCCGTCTTTCACCCGTTTCGCCATAACTAATTCATCCGAGTCCGATTTTGGCGTTCTTTAGCTCGTTTTGAAGCTATTGACATCCCCTTCCCATAAAATACTACCATCACCATTTGACTCCATCAAATTTTGTGAACTTTGGCATCTTTGCCTAGGGCTTCCGCCACATCCTCCGCATAACCACCACCGACTTCCGCAACCTAACCAATTTTGTTCCCCATAGCATTAGTGGTTGCTTGAGTAGTGATTAGAGTCTCCTAAGGTGTTTGGCTACTTAGGGACGATTGCTTCTTCATCAACCACCACCACCACTTCCACATAACCTTGCCCACCATACACTTCCGACAACCCAACTTAACCCAATAGTTGATTGAGCTTTTTGAGTTGTGGCTTGTGTCTCCTAAGGTGTTTCGCTACTTAGGGACGGCAACTTCAACTCCGACACGTGTATAGCCCATCATTCCACTTCCGCATTGCCAAGTGCAAACCACCACCGCATTCCGCTACCACCATTTGACATTTGTCATTTGAGATTTTGAGTTCGCGGTTTTCCGTTTCCTAAGGTGTTTCGCTACTTAGGGACGAGTCTCCATCATCTTGGTATCTACATCAAGAACACCGCCACTCATCATCGCAAGGACGGTAACCTCGACGACACCATTGTATATTCCCCTTGCAAATTGCATTGATAACCCCTAGCCCATTTTGCGTTACTTGCCTATCGAGACTAGCCATTTGAGTATTGCCGGCAACGTTACTTGTGCACATTAGTGATCTACACCATCCATTGCATACATACCATATCATCTTGGTATCATCATATCATCCATTGTGTCACAATATCGTTCCCGCATATACACAATAGCTATCTTGGTTTGTGCATTGTGCAAAAGTGGCCATAAAAAAAGAGAAATAAAGCTTTTAAGCAAAAGAGAGAAAGAGCAAAGAAGCTTGTAAGCAAGTGCCATAGCATCATACCACATTGCATATAAAATTATCATATCCGATCATCTTGGATCATCTTGAGAGAAACACCGGGAACCATACATACATAGCATACTTGGGATAGAAGTTTATCCATTTTGCATCTTATAGGTTGTGCACAAGTGTCGTATCCGCCTATTGAGCAATCGTGCTAGCGTCTCTCTTGAGTTGTGCAACACGGCGTTTTCCGTGGATTCCACATTTTGTGCTCATTCCTTGGTTGCACGACCCCATTTATCTATCCGTGTGTGTGTTTCGTGTGCCATTCTTTGCTATTGGTCCATTTGTTTCACTTGCAATTTGTGAATCTCTTTCAACATTTTTGACTCTTGCTAACATTTTGCATTAAATTTTGTGCCACTATCCTCACCGAGCTCCTCCATAAGCTTTACTTGTGTAGGTGTGAGAACCGACAAGATTGGTACCAATAGTGCTATTTCATTGTCCGCATTTGAGTGAACTTGATTCATTTTCAACATCGGTCAAGGTACATTGGTATAAGTTCTTCTCTTTCTCCCACTCATATTTGCTCGAGTCTTGTGATGGATAGGCAAGGCATTTCATCTCCGGTCTTCGACAACAACGACGGCGTGAACAACTACATCACCAAAGCGTCTCTCTTGATCTACAACGACAAGTGCAAGGCACACAATCAAGATTGCGAGGCGCATCGAGAACATCTCCATCGACATTCATCACTCCGAAGCAAGGAGAAGGGACTACTTCGACAAGAAGCTTGCCGCACATAAAGAGGAGCAAGATGCAAGGATGGAGGAGATTCGGGCCTTGATCAAGTCTTCTTCCCCTTCGTCATCTTCAAGGCGGCGACGTTCAAGCCACAAGTCTTCGGAGCGTCCAAGCGATGCAAGTGCAAATCGTCCTCGTCCACATCTACATGGCGACCACCATCACGTTTGTGATCCACATCGTCATGAAGGGCAAGTCACCTCCAAGCATCATGTGCACGGCGACGACGAACGACATCTTCTACGAGCTCAAACACGACAACGACACCATCATCATGAAGATGCTCCAAGCGCAAATGCACAAGTCCCAACACGCCAAGTCGAAGCTTCATAAGCACAAGAGAAGACCGCGAGGCGACCACCACCAAGGCGGCGCTACGGCTACATCTACCACTTCGGCATCTTCGCCAAGTGTTCTCAAGGCATCTTCGCCTTTGGACGTCGGCATCTTCGCCTACTTCCCGTGCGTACGCCTACATCGACTTCATCAAGTCCAAGGCGACCACCCACGAGCGAGGGTGACACTTCCATCTTGAAGCCCCTCAAGGAAGATGGCGAGCATGGGAAACTCCCTTCGGTCATGGAGGCGAGCTATGAGGTGCCACATCATATGGGCCTCCAACACCAAGGCGGTGACAAGGCGGTCGAGCAAGGGCCATCCCCTCGACCACGACGATGGCGCGAACCTCTTCAACAACATGAAGACAGCGCCCACATTGGACTCATACTCCGAGTCAAGCTACTGCGACCGCGCATGGAGACATTTGCACCTACATCTCTCCGGCACCCACATATATCGAGATGCCCCAATTGCCATGTGATGAGAGCCACCACCCCATGAGTGACATGGTGACTCCACCATACGTGACATTGAGAGCATTTCCTATGAGAGGATGAGTGTGACCACCACTAGTCCCACACTTGAGAGCATGCCACACATCCTATGTGAGGTTGGCGCCATTTGAGTGACTCCACCAACCATACAGTGAGAGCATCATATTGGGAGTGAGTGAGCCACAACACTTAGTGAGTGAGGTAGTTGACACGGCATGTGAGGCCACTATGATTCCTAACGAATTAACCTCTACTCCTAGTGTGTTTTCTTCTTTGGTGCTAGGTCTCCTACATGACGACATGCCTATCCTTGATGAGTCTATTCCTCCATTGGAGCAGCGATGGCCATGATGGACGATGATACACCCCCACATGGTTCCATCAAGATGAAGATGACAACGAATGGATCGTTGACACCTCACCTACAACACATGAGCGATGCTCCAAAGGTAACATAGGTGATGGTGCTTCTCTTGTCCCACTAGTGGACTCTCTTACCATCGATTGCTCCCATGATGTCGACCCACCTATTACCATGCTTCATGCTAGTGAAACTTCTTCATGCCTTGACTTACCTATTTATGATGAATATGATGATGAGCATGTTGAGTTGCCTAGTTGTGATGCTATGCTTCATAGGATATCTTGTGAAAATTCTATTGGTCACTTCATGTTTGACAATCCATTGAATTTGTCATATGCTATGAGTGAGATCTCCCATATTGCATCATTTCAATCTCAACATAGTAACTATGCATGCCCTATTAAAATAAATCCCATTTGCACTTATGGCATAGATGGCGAGATGATGGTCATTGGCCTTTGCTTCTCTTGTGATGATATTGCCATGCTTCCTTTACATGATTTATGCAATTCATCTACTATGTCATGCCATGATCACATTGATCCAAATATGCATTGTTTTGGATGTTGTCAATATTCTCCATGTGATGTTGCTACTCATGCTCATGTGGAGACCCCCATAGTTTCCTCACATATATTAGGAGATTTTGATACATTCCATACTTTGCATGATTCCCATAATTGCGTCCATCATATGCATTCCATGAATAACAATGCTCTAGATATTGCTCATGATGCATTACACAATTTGAGTCTCCATTATGCCATACATAATAACAAACCTATCATGATGGATGACATGTTTCTATATCACGCATCTCATTTATTTGAGCATTGGATATTTTGTGCTAACAAACACACGCACATATGCATCATGATGGATGATGCGTACATCTACCACGCACACACAATTTTCCCTTTGTCTTTGTTTTGTGTAGGTACCCACATACAATCGTCAACTTCTCAATCCCATGAGTTGATTTAAACGAGCTCTTGAGAGCAACAATGCTTTGGGATCCCGTGGACTATCCTTACCACCATTCCTTTTGTGCAAGGACTACAGCATCTCTTTTACTTGTCTCTCACACGGCTTTGGGCTATTTACCACTTGTTACCTTATGCCCATTCTATCGTGTTCACTTTGCATGTTATGCTTGCTTCTATGCCTTTGCCATGCAATTGTGACCCTTGCTTGCATATACCCATGATTCACCATCACGATACTCCTATGTGTATTTGCATGCTTGGTGGAGATCCTTGTTGCTTTTGCCATGTTTATCATGTGCCCCATGCTATTGTTGATTGTTGTGTTGGGAGAGTCATGATGATCCATTGCTATTTACATATGGCCTCTCGCCAATACATTGATGATAATTTTCTCATATCTTGCTTTCATGCTTGTGCTATGCCATGTGAATTATTCATGCCCACTATTTGCACACATGACATGCTTGCCATGATTCCTTGTAGTATGTTGCATCTTCGCACTACTAGCTTGCTTGACTTGATCGCTATGATTGCTTGCTATGTTGCATCACCCATGTTCCACTATCACTTGCTTTCTTGGGTTGATGACATATATGCTCATGCCTCTCACATGATATATCTTGATCATTGTCTCTTGTGTCCATTAGTTGCCTCTTTCATATCCACTTGTATTGAGTGCAACCATACTATGCTTATTGATCTTGGAGACTTTGACATATTACTTGTGATGCATGCTTGTTTGATTGAGCCTCTTGTATTTGGATGTTCTTACATCATATGCCTCCATACTTTGAAATGCTCCTTGTACTTTCTTATGATGAGCATGATGCATACACTTGTTGGGTATCTTACCACACGAATGATAGGTTTTGCACTTCCGCTAACCTCATTTGTTTTTCCGAGTGTTTGTCATGTTCTTTCATTTTGAAGGATTCACAAGGCGGTGCCGTTATCGACATATTGGATATGTGAAGACATACATGATGTCTGGCTCCAACATCTTTGGGAACTTTCTTGAGGTGAACTCCTTCCCTTTGAGCCATCCTCAAGTTTGCATATTGGATGGGTCACTCTTTCATTGTTGTTTCTTTCTTGTTGTCTACATGCTACATCTATTGGATGGAGTAGCAACATTGGAGATTGGCTCTTTGGACCTTCACATTGAGGGCGCTTCGCACTTATTGGATGCACCTTCGGTTTCCACTCTTGCCGCAACATCGAGCATTGGTATACCAACACCTCCATATTTGTTGATTGTGATCATACTCATGCTCGATGGACATATCATACTCACCACAAATTTGCGTCTTATGCATGGATTGACTCACATTATGATTGCCTTGTTGCATCTTGTATTCCCATGTCATCCATGATATATGAGCTTGTGCATTTTCTTAGCAAATTTGTTGTGATCTTTCTTGATGGCATCTTCATAAATAATGATCACATTGCCTATCATCAATTGCATGATATCATACACATCTTGAGCATCCATTGCCATATTCATGCTATTGATAAACCGTCTCTCTATGACATCATTTTGCACAATGGTAGAATTTGTCGCTTTGTGCACCATGCTTTGGTTCCCATGAATGCTTTACATGTCATTTTACATCATTTGGATAAGCATCTCATGCTTTGTCATGAACAATCTTGCCGCACGGACTCATTCTTACATGATGGACACTTTGTGTGCGCTAACCATTCTATTTCCGAGTGTCGTTTGTGTTTGCTCTCTTTGCAGGTCTACCATCCCGACGACACCGTGGACTACTTGGATTGCGCCATGTCTTCAACTTCGTCCAACTACAAGTCCGTCTACGACAACCGTTTCCATGGTGATGAGGATCACGATCCGAGGTCGGATCTTTCCCAAGGGAGGGGAGATGATGCGGAGCATCCCACGTTCATCCCCATGTACACTCCATCTACTCTCCAAGCCCTAAGGATACATAAGATGAGACCTCGACTTTGCGCCATTGGACCTAAGGTGAACTCGCTCCTTTCCGAATCTTCCCTTTCCGCATGTAAGACATGGATGCTACTTCAAGAGCGGACCTTGTGCATACTCAGGTACACCCGAGGAGACCATGGAGAGCCCAAGGACCAAGGCCAGCGTCTGCTGAAGCGAACGAAGGAGAAGGAGAAAGAAGACCTGAGGCGGCGGTACTACCGCCAACACCAAGCGGTACTACCGCTAAAAGGCCCCGAGCGGCACTACCGCCGAACTTCCGCTCTACTGCCGCTCAACCCGACAAACTCCTGTGCTCGAGCGACCCGGGTCCGGTACTACCGCCCGGTCCAAGCGGCACTACCGCTTGCAAGCGGTACTACCGCCCTCCCAAGCGGTACTACCGCTCTGCTGTCAGGCAACAATGACCTTTGGCCTTGTATCCCCCCTCTCACTTACCCCTTTGTGGCTTAGACTATAAATAGACCACCTCCCCCTCCTTTCTAGGGTTAGCTTAGCTTTAGCTCATGTTTGTGTGAGAGCCTTTGCTCATCCACTTGGCTACTTCTCCTCGGAGCTCGGGACCTCTTGGAGAAGATCCCCAAGCGGATTCAAGACCCCTTCTAGGGTGGACCCCATCAAGACCTCCTCTCGGAGAAGAACGGCTACCGTTTGTATCGTCCTTTGTTGACCTTGAATCATGTATCTCCTTTGTGTTCATTGATCTAGCATTTGTGTGACCGATTCCTTGTTGGTTGAGTGTTTTCCCTCGTTCCTCCCGTGATTTCCTCGTGTTCTTCGCGTGTTCTTCGTGATTCCCGTAGGATCCGCTCCAACGTGAAAGATCGCCCACGAGGGTTCCGCCCTACATCATCTTTTTGCCTAGGGCTTCCGCACATCCTCGCATAACCACCACAGACTTCACCGCCTTCAACCAATTTTGTTCCCCATAGCATTAGTGGTTGCTGCAGTAGTGATTCGAGTCTCCTAAGGTGTTTGACTACTTAGGGATGATTGCTTCTTCATCAACCACCACCACCACTTCCACATAACCTTGCCCACCCTGCACTTGACAACCCAACTTAACCCAATTGTTGATTGAGCTTTTGAGGTTGTGGCTTGTGTCTCCTAAGGTGTTTGGCTGCCAAGGGGCTGCAACTTCAACTCCGACCGTGTATAGCCCATCATTCCACTTCCGCATTAGAAGTGCAAACCACCACATTCCCTTCCACCATTTTGACATTTGGCGTTGAGATTTTGAGTTCGCGGTTTTCCTTTTCCTAAGGTGTTTGACTACTTAGGGGCGTCTCCATCATCTTGGTATCCACATCAAGAACACCTACTCATCATCACCGGACGGTAACCTCCATATCATCTTGGTATCGTTGTATCCCTCCATTGTATATTCCCCTTGCCATTGCATTGTTAACCCCTAGCCTTACTTTTGCGGTACTTGCCTGCTCGAGACTAGCCATTTGAGTATTGCCAACGCGTTACTTGTGCACATTAGTGATCATACCTTCCATTACCTACCATATCATATCATATTGGTATCATATCACCCGGTGTGTCTCAAGTTTGTTCCCATATATACAATTGCTATCTTGGTTTGTGCATTATGCAAAGTGGCCATAGAAGAAAAAAAAAAAACTTTTAAGCAAAGAAAAGAGCAAAGAAGCTTGTAAGCAAGTGCCATAGCATCATTCCATATTGCACATAAGATTGTCATATCCGATCATCTTGGATCATCTTGAGAAAAACAAGAGGACCATACATACATAGCATACTTGGGATAGAAGTTTATCCATTTTGCATCTTATAGGTTGTGCACAAGTGTCGTATCCGCATATTGAGCAATCGTGCTAGCGTCTCTCTTGAGTTGTGCAACAGGCGTTTTAAATGGATTCCACATTTTGTGCTCATTCCTTGGTTACCGACCCCATTTATCTATCCGTGTGTGTGTGTTTCGTGTGCCATTCTTTGCTATTGGTCCATTTGTTTCACTTGCAATTTGTGAATCTCTTTCAACATTTTTGACTCTTGCTAACATTTTGCATTAAATTTTTGTGCCACTATCCTCCCAGGCTCCTCCATAAGCTTTACTTGTGTAGGTGTGAGAACCGAGCAAGATTGGTACCAATAGTGCTATTTCATTGTCCGCATTTGAGTGAACTTGATTCATTTTCAACATCGGTCAAGGTACATTGGTTATAAGTTCTTCTCTTTCTCCCCTCATATTTGCTCGAGTCTTGTGATGGATAGGCAGAGCATTTCATCTCGGTCTTCGACAACAACGGCGGCGTGAACAACTACATCTACCAAAGCGTCTCTCTTGATCTAGCGACAAGTGCAAAGCACACAATCAAGATTGCGAGGCGCGCCGAGAACATCTCCATCGACATTCATCACTCGAGAAGCAAGGAGAGGGACTGCTGATAAAGAAGCTTGCCGCACATAGAGGAGCAAGATGCAAGGATGGAGGAGATTAGAGCCTTGATCAAGTCTTCTTCCCTTCGTCATCTTCAAAGGCGGCGTTCAAGCCACAAGAAGTCTTGGGCGCTAAGCGATGCAAGCGCAAATCGTCCTCGTCCACATCTACATGGCGACCACCATCATTACCGTGATCAACATCGTCATGAAGGGCAAGTCACCTCCAAGCATCATGTGCCGGCGGCGTGAGCGACATCTACTACGAGCTCAAGCACGACAAGCGACATCATCATCATGAAGATGCTCCTGGCGCAAATACAGAGTCCCAAACACGCCGCAATGCCAGAGTCGAAAGCTTCATAAGCACAAGAGAGGCCGCGAGGCGACCACCACCAAGGCGAGCGCTTCTGACTACATCTAACACTTGGCATCTTCGCCAAGTGTTCTCAAAGCATCTTAAGCGCTGGATGTATGTACGACATCTTCGCCTACTTCCCGTGTGCGCCTACATCGACTTCATCAAGTCCAAAGCGACTACCTATGGCGAGCGACACTTCCATCTTGGAAGCCCCTCAAGGAAGATGGCGAGCATGGGAAACTCCAGCCGGTCATGGAGAGCGAGCTATGAGTGCCACATCATATGGGCCTCCAACACCAAGAGCGGTGACAAGGCGGTCGAGCAAGGCCATCCCTTGACCCCAGGCGGCAATGAACCTCTTCAACAACATGAAGAGCAGCGCCCATTGGACTCATACTCCGATTCAAGCTACTGGCGACCGCGCATGGGAACATTGCACCAACATCTCTCAAACACCCATATCATGAGATGACCCAATTGCCATGTGAGAAGCCACCAACCATGAGTGACTCCACCCTATATGACATTGAGTGCATTTCCTGTGAGAGGATGAGTGTGACCACCACTAACCCCACACATGATTGCATGCCACACATCCTATGTGAGGTTGGCGCCATTTGGTGACTCCACCCACCATACGGTGAGAGCATCCTTGAGGGAGTGAGTGAGCCACAACACTTAGTGAGTGAGGTGGTTGACCACGGCACGGCAGGCCACTATGACTTCCTAACGACTTAACCTCTACTCCTAGTGTGTTTTCTTCTTTGGTGCTAGGTCTCCTACATGGCGACATGCCTATCCTCGGCCAGTCCATCCCTACATTGGAGGCGGCGATGGCCATGATGGACGATGATACACCCCCACATGGTTCCATCAAGATGAAGATGACAGCGAATGGATCGTTGACACCTCACCTACAACACATGGCGATGCTCTAAAGGTAACATAGGTGATGGTAGCTTCTCTTGTCCCACTAGTGGACAATCTTGACATTGATTGCTCCCATGATGTAGACCCACCTATTACCATGCTTCATGCTAGTGAAACTTCTTCATGCCTTGACTTACCTATTTATGATGAATATGATGATGAGCATGTTGGGTTGCCTAGTTGTGATGTTATGCTTCATAGGATATCTTGTGAAAATTCTATTGGTCACTTCATGTTTGACAATCCATTGAATTTGTTATATACTACGAGTGAGATCTCCCATATTGCATCATTTCAATTAACTATGCACGCCTTATTAAAATAAATCCCATTTGCACTTATGGCATAGATGGCGAGATGATGGTCATTGGCCTTTGCTTCTCTTGTGATGATATTGCCTTGCTTCCTTTACATGATTTATACAATTCATCTACTATTCCATGCCATGATCACATTGTTCCAAATATGCATTGTTTTGGATGTTGTCAATATTCTCCATGTGATGTATCCATTAATGCTCATGAGGAGACCCCATAGTTTCCTCATACACATTAGGAGATTTTAATTCATCCCATACTTTGCATGATTCACATAATTGCTTGCACCTTATGCATTCCATGAATAACAATGCTCTACATATTTCTCATGATGCATTACACAATTTGAGTCTCCATTATACTATACATAACATCAAACCTATCATGATGGATGACATGTTTCTATATCACGCATCTCATTTATTTTAGCATTGGATATTTTGTGCTAGCAAACACATGCATATGCGCATCATGATGGATGATGTGTATATGTACCATGCACACACATTTTTCCTTTGTCTTTGTCTTGTGTAGGTACTCATACCTACTCGTCAACTTCTCAATCCAAGAGTTAATGAACGAGCTCTTGAAACAACGATGACTTGGGATCACGTGGACTTTCATTCCCACCATTCCTTTTTGCACTTGGAGGACTGCGCATCTCTTCTCCAGCTCTCCTGCGGCTATGGGCTATTTACCACTTGCCACCTTATGCTCATTTACCGTGTTCACTTTGCATGTTATGCTAGCTTCTATGCCTTTGCCATGCACTTGTGACCCTTGCTTGCATCTACCCATGATTCACCATTATACTACTCCTATGTGTATTTGCATGCTTGGTGGAGATCCTAGTAGCTATTGCCATGTTTATCATGTGCCTCATACTATTATTGATTCTTGTGTTGGGAGAGTCATGATGTTACATTGCTATTTACATAGGACTTCTTGCCAATACCATGAACCTACTTTCCTCATATCTTGCTTTCATGCTTGTGCTATGACATATGAATTATTCATGCGCACTATTTACACACATGACATGCCTGCCATGATTCCTCCTAGTATGTTGCATCTTACTTTTCTAGCTTGCTTGACTTGATCGCTATGATTGCTTGCTATGTTGCATCACCCATGTTCCACTATTACTTGCTTTCTTGGGTTGATGACATATATGCTCATGCCTCTCACATGATATATCTTGATCATTGTCTCTTTTGTGTCCATTAGTTGCCTCTTTTCCATCCACTTGTATTGAGTGCAACCATACTGTGCTTATTGATCTTGGAGACTTTGACATATTACTTGTGATGCATGCTTGTTTGAATGAGACTATTGCATTTGGTTGTTCTCGCATCATATGCCTCCATACTATACAATGCTCCTTGTCCTTTCTAATGATGAGCATGATGCATACACTTGCTTGGTATCTTACCACGAATGATAGGTTTTGCACTTTAGCTAACCTCATTTGTTTTTTCAGAGTGTTTGTCATGTTCTTTCATTTTGAAGAGATTCACAAGGCATTACCGTCATAGAGACATATTGGCTATGTGAAGAGCATCCATGATGTACAACTCAACATCTTCGGATTCATAAGGTGAACTCCTTCTCTTTGAGCCATCCTCAAGTTTGCACATGGATGGGTCACTCTTTCGTGTTGTTTCCTTCTTGTTGTCTACATGCTACATCTTGAGCAGACGACATTGGAGATTAGCTACATGGACCTTCATTGAGGCCTTCGGACTTATTGGATGCACCTTGGTTTTCCCTCTTGCCACGACATGCCGAGCATTGGTACACCATCTCCATATTTGTTGATTGCTTGCTCATACATGTCATGCTCGATGGACATACCATTCTCACCACAAGTTTTGCACCTATGCATGGATTGACACACATTTTGATTGTCTTGTTGCACCTCTTCCCATATCATCCATGATATATGAGCTTGTGCATTTCTTAACAAATTTGTTGTGATCTTCCTTGAGGCATATTCATACATCATCATCATTGCCCATCATCAATTGCATGATATCATACACATGTTGAGAATCCATTGCCATATTCATGCTATTGATAAACCGTCTCTCTGACATCATTTTGCACCGTGGTTGCATTGATCACATTCACTTTACATTTGTATGCACAATGAATGCTTTACATGTCATTTTACATCATTTGGATAAGCATCTCATGCTTTGTCATGAACAATCTTGCCATGCGGACTCATTCTTACATGATGGACACTTTGTGTGCGCTAACCATTGTATTTCAGTGTCATTTGTGTTTGCTCTCTTTGCAGGTCTACCATCCGGCGACACCGTGGACTACTTGGATTGCGCCATGTCTTCAACCGTCCAACTACAAGTCCGTCTCGACAACCGTTTCCATGGTGATGAGGATCACGATCCGAGTCGGATCTTTCCCAAGGGAGGGAGATGATGCGGAGCATCCCGTTCATCCCCATGTACTCCATCTACTCTCAAGCCCCAAGGATACATAAGATGAGACCTGGACTTTGCGCCATTGGACCTAAGGTGAACTCGCTCCTTTCGAATCTTCCCTTTCGCATGTAAGACATGGATGCTACTTCAAGAGCGGACCTTGTGCATACTCGGTACACGAGGAGACCATGGAGGCCCAAGGACCAAGGCCAGCGTCTTGTGAGCGAAGGAAGGAGAAGGAGAAGAAGACCAGGCGGTACCACCGCCAACACCAAGCGGTACTACCGCTAAAGGCCCCGGCGGCACTACCGCGAACTTCCGCTCTCTTGCCGCTCAACCGACAAACTCACGTGCTCGGCGACCGGGTCCGTACTACCGCCCGGTCCAAGCGGCTACTACCTGGCGGTACTACCGCCCTCCCAAGCGGTACTACCGCTCTGCTTCTTGTCCCTTGACCTTTGGCCTTGTATCCCCCTCTCACTTACCCCTTCGTGGCTTAGACTATAAATAGACCACCTCCCCTCCTTTCTAGGGTTAGCTTAGGTTTAGCTCATGGTTGTGTGAGCCTTTGCTCATCCACTTGGCTACTTCTCCTCGGGCTCGGGACCTCTTGGAGAAGATCCCCCAAGCGGATTCAAGACCCCTTCTAGGGTGGACCCCATCAAGACCTCCTCTCGGAGAAAGCGGCTAACGTTTGTATCGTCCTTTGTTGACCTTGAATCATGTATCTCCCTTTGTGTTCATCGATCTAGCATTTGTGTGACCGATTCCTTGTTGGTTGAGTGTTTTCCCTCGTTCCTCCCGTGATTTCCTCGTGTTCTTCGCGTGTTCTTCGTGATTCCCGTGGGATCCGCTCCAACGTGAAAGATCGTCCCGTGAGGTTCCGCCCTACATCAGGTTAGTTCATCATATCCGAACCAATCGAGCCTTTGCATAATCTTTTAGGGTTTTGCTTTGTTGAATTTTGGTACATCGTCGTGTCGAGTTGCTGGTCTTAGAGTCTAGTCTTTTAGAGTTTGAGTTCTGGTCATAAGTTGTCACGCCGCGCCTTACCATCATCATCGCCTTGCCATCTTCCACCATTGCTTATCATACGCTCTGAATCCATATCCATATACCACCGCTACCATATACCACCGCTGCCATATACCACCACCATATCCACCACCAATCCGAGTTCTTCTCATATTAGCTTTGTTTTGAGATCCATCTAGTTTCAATTCGTGTTTCCTTGCTGCGTAGGTTTGAAAAAAAAGTCTGGAAACCACCCTCCATTTAGGCCCAAAATTTTCCAGCACTTGTCAAAAATTTTACGGCTATCCTATTTTAGGTGTTTCTAAGCGTATTGAGGCGATCGCCGTTATAGAAAGTTTTTTGACCTGTTTCGGTTTTGGGTCGGGCGTCGAAAAAAAAAATTTTTAGTCAAAAAATTTCATGCCCATCTGTCGGTTTGACACAGGAAGAGTTTTGAGATACTACGCCATTATAGTGATTTTTCGCAAAAAAAAAAAGCAAGCAAAAAAAAAAAAAAAGCGGAAAAAATTCCAGTGTGCTTTTCCGTTGTTTCCGTGCAGCGCCGTGATTTTGTTAGTGTTCTGGGCTCGCGTCTCTAGTACGGTCTAGCCTAGGACCCGACCGATACCGTCGTTGGCGTTTATTCAACTTTGCATCTCTGAATTGATTATTCTTGACACTTTTTGCTACCATATTACAAGCCTTCAGCTCCACATACATCTACATCATCGTTTGACTCTCACAGTAATCGCTCTATCCAAGCTTTGAGAGTTTTGACTACATCGATTCTAGATCACCGCTTTCTTCTTTGGGTAAGCTGGTAGAATTTGTGATTTGCTTGTGGTTGTGGTATCCACACCACCACCACCACTTCCTAGTAGTGCAGCCGAATCATATTCTTGTGTGTTTCTATTGCTGCTAACCATGGCAGGATCACAAGCCGGCGTGGTATTTGGGAGAACATGACAAACAAAGCGCTACATGATAAGTTTCAACAAATGATG
>JAHIAM010000897.1:0-83091 GCA_021605205.1 Aegilops longissima
TGGGTATTTCTTTTGAATGGCTTCTTCCGTGACGGGTTTAGAGCCTCTGAATCCGGTATTACTTTGTATCTTCATCATTATCGCCGTTAATGCGGCGCTTGTTCTTGTTATGACGTGACCTGCCATTGCTGTCCTTGGTATCCGAACTACCGGGGTTTTGGTCAAGTTGTTGCTTGAGCTAGCCACTGTCCTCTCCTGCGCTAAAGCGGGTCATGAGTGTTGTGAGGGCTGCCATGGATTTGGCTTTTCTGTCCTAGGTGCGGGCTAGCCACTCGTCGCGGATGTTATGTTTGAAGGCTGCAAGGGCCTCTGCATCCGGACGATCAACAATTTGATTTTTCTTGGTTAGGAACCGTGTCCGGAATTGTCGCCGATTCTTACGGCTCTTGAATTATGTGGCTGAGGTCGCCGGCGTCTAGTGGTCGCACATATGTGCCTGGAAGTTATCAAAGAATGCGGCTTCGGTCCTCCAACAACCAATTGATTCTGCGGCAAGCTGTTAAGCCAATGCCGAGCTGGTCCTTTAAGCTTGAGTGGGAGGTATTTGATGGCGTGTAGATCATCACCGCGGGCCATGTGGATATGGAGGAGGTAGTCCTCGATCCAAACCGCGAGGATCTGTTGTGCCATCGTATGATTCGATGTTCTGGGTTTGAAACCCTCGGGATTTGATGATCCATCACTTAAATGCATGAAGCATAGTGGGTGCGCGGCACCTCTTTATTGGGCTATATCACGGCGCAGCTCAAATGAGCTTTTCTCTGTGTTAGGCCCGGCCGGAATTGCTGTATCCGGCGTGACGGTTATCGTCATGTATCGTGGGGCGCCCACGCGATCCGTAGATCGATCTTGTTTGCCTTGCCTTGTTCTCCAATACGTCTCACAGGTCTGGCGCGTTTCCTCGTGTCTTGGTCGGCGGCGGGAAGCGGCGGCGAATGGAGGGTCTAGAGGCCTCTGTCGCGACCACCGGTGGCGGTCGGCCGCATCATGCGCTAGTGATGTAGTTTTGGGTGCTGCTTCCTCTAATTGGGGTAGCAGCTTTGTGTTTAGGAGTATCTCTTGGAGGGCGTTGAGTTCATACTCTTGACGCAGGACTTGATCCATTTGTCGACTAGCAAGTCTTGGTCAGCTCTAAGCTGATGCTGCTTTCACGAGGCTGCTTGCGTGGCCATAACCCTGCGTTTGAAGCGCTACTTTTCGTGCGGGGTCCTCAGTGCGACAAATTAAATGCGTCGTCGAGGCTTGCCTCATCTTGGGCGAGGCGCATAATTATCGTCCTCTACCTCTTTTACGCCGCCTTGTTGTGCGGACTTCCTTCTCCTCCTCCTGTGCTGAATCCAGATTGGAGGGGTTGTCTTCAACCTTGTCGAGTGTTATTATCTCCGTGCGAATCACCATTTCTTTGTGGCGGGATTTAAGCGGCGCTTGCGGCGCGGCAACAGGCTGTTTCTTGGAGGGTCACCTCCGCTTTTCCATCGTCGTTCCCATCTTTTGGGATGTCCACCATGTATATGTCGTATGCGAGGTGGCCTTCCGATGCCCTATAAGCGCTGGTTCTTGGTCGTCTCCGGCATCGTCGTCCATACCATCGATGTCTTGGATTGAAGTCGAGCATGTCGGTTAAATCATCGGCGATGGCTACAAAGTGGGTGGTGGGTGGGCGTTGAATTTCTTCGTTGTCCGCATCCCAAACTTTCGGCGTAGTCCGGCGAGGCTCTCCGATAAAGAGAGACTTTAGTGAATTCAAGATGTCGCCAAAGGCGAGTCTTTGAAAGATGTCATGGCGGTGAATTCCATGAGCGGTGCCCAATCGGATTCGATTGGCGGTATGAAGGTTGAGTCGGAGAGAGTCCGGCACCTTGGAGTCACGGTCTTCGCAAAGGACAGGGATGGAGTTCGTCTCAATCACTGTTGATTGTAGCCCCGGCGGTGTCCAACCACTTTCGTGCCTCGATCGGGAGTCGGCTCGAGCTAAGGGTGGGGCGAGACTGATGCAACCTCGAGGACAGCTGTTACGACAGCGAGCTAGATCGTGCCCATCGAGGCGATCTGGCGCACTTGGCTGTGGCTCGAATCCGTCGAAGATCAAGTCTCCGCGGATGTCGGCCGTATAGTTCAAGCTTCCAAATCTGACCGATGGCTAGAGGCGTAGCTTCGATCACTCGGATGGCCAAGTGAATTGGCCCATGATTGCAAAGCCGCCCGAATCTGAAGATCTGTCCGGGAGAAAAGTCTCACCTGGACCGTGTCGTTGTTGATGATCGAAGGAGCCATCGGACCTATAGGTGGCGACACAGGAGGAACTCTCAATGAAAGCACCAATGTCGATTGTCAAAACCGGCGGATCTCGGGTAGGGGTCCCGAAGCGTGCGTCTAGGCGGATGGTAACGGAGACAAGGGACACGATGTTTTACCCGAGTTCAGGCCCTCTCGATGGAGTAATACCCTACTCCTGCTTGATTAATATTGATGATATGGGTAGTACAAGTAGATCTACCACGAGATCGAGAGGCTAAACCTAGAAGCTAGCCTATGGTATGATTGTTCTTCGTCCTCTGAGACTAAAACCCTTGGTTTATATAGACACCGAATAGGGTTAGGGTTACCACAGTCGGTTACAATGGTAGGAGATCTACATATCCGTATCGCCAAGCTTGCCTTCACGCCAAGGAAAGTCCCATCCGGACACGGGGCGAAGTCTTCAACCTTGTATCTTCATAGTCTAGGAGTCCGGCCAAAGATGACGATTCGGCTATCCGGACACCCCTAGTCCACGACTCCCTCAGCTGCCATAGACTTGACTTTTCTTGGCGAGGTGGCATGCTAGCCATTTAATAAATGGATCTTTGTGTTTGAAGGCTGCTAGGGCCTCGGCATCCAGACGATCAATGATCTGGTTCTTTTGGTTAGGAACCTAGTCCAGAATTTCTGGGCGATTCTCGGATGTTGAACTATGTGGCTTAAGTCATCGACATCGGGTGGCGGACATATGTACCTTGGAAGTTGTTGATGAAGGCTTCTTCCAAGTCCTCCGATTCTGATGGAGTTCTTAGGCGGACTATTTGCTTGATGTCGAGCTGGTCCTTTGAGCTTTAATGGGAGGTATTTGATGGCGTGGAGGTCATCTCCTCGGGCCATGTGGATGTGGAGAATAAAATCTTGATCCACACAGCGGGATCGGTTGTGCGTCGTATGATTCGATATTGTGGGTTTGAACCCACAGAATTTGTGATCGATACTTCATCTGTGAAGCGAGAGGGTGTCTGGCACCTCATGTTGGGCCACATCGCGCGTAGCTCGATGGAATCCATCTGTGGCATCCGGCCCGGGCATAGTTAGGTTTGTCGCGTCCGAATAAGTAGCCATCGTCGTGCCTCGAGCGCGTCTTCGCGATCCGTGGTCGATCTTGTATGTCTCTTGTCTTGTCCATGGTCTGCGGAGGTCGTGCGTGTGACCCGAACTCTTACGTCTCAATGTTTACGAGCGGTGGGGCGGCTGCTGTTTGGCTGAGTTACGCTTTATCGACCGCAGCGGGGTGGCTGGTCGGCCGCCATGTCTCGACCGCGTGGTAGTCGTCCGCGTCTGTGAGGATATGTGCTCGGTGCCTACTCATCGAATTGAGGTAGCGATGCGTGTTTGGTAGCTCTTGGCTGGGCGCTTGAGGCCGTATTCTTGGTGTCGGGACATCAGTCCATCTGTCGACGAGCAGATCTTGTTCGGCTTGAAGCTGCTGCAGTTTCTTTTTCAGGCTCCTTGTAGTGGCTATGAGCTGAAGCTTAAAGCGCTCCTACTCCAGAGGATCCTCAGGCACGATGAAGTCTTTGTTGTCGAGGCTTGTCTCCTCCTCGGAGGGAGGACGGTAACTGTGTCCTTCGAGTCATCTTCTATGGCCTGTTCATCAGAGTTATCCTGCCCGTTGTCGTGTTCCTCATGTTCGGATGCGGCTCCGACAGGGTCATCATTGTTTTCGGCGTCGCTGGGTACTATTTTCTCGGTGCGGTGTTGCCGTATTTTGGCGGCGAGGCTTAGAATGGCATTTGGGCGTCGGCGCTTGGGCGCATCTCCGAGGTTTTATTCAGATCTGGCTCTTCTTTGTCATCGCCAGATCCTTTGGGTGTATCAACCATGTACACATCATACGAAGAGGTGGCCGTCCAACGTCCAGTGAATGGCGGGTCTTGGCCTTGCTCCTTGTCGACATCGTCGTCCATACCGTCGATGTCTTCGGAGCCATAGTCAAGCACGTCGGCTAAGTCATCAACAGTGGCTATGAAGTGGGTGGCGGGTGGGAAGCAAAATTCCTCCTCATCCGTCTCTAGCTCGAACTGGACGTAGTTCGGCTGTGAGTCCTTCTCCAAGGACAAATTCTTTAAAGAGTTCAGGACGTCACCCAAAGGTGAATGTTGGAAGATGTCTGCGGCGCTAAATTCGAAAATCGATAATTGATCCAACTCGATGTATGCAGCCATACTGGGTCCGGAACTTATAGCCGGAAACGAGTCCGGAGTTCCATTGACACGAATATTGCGGGATGTCGAGTCCGCGTGAGGCTCCAACGCCGTGGACTCTGCGGCCTCGGATGGCACAATCTGCTTTGGCTCTAAGGTCGTTGCAGCAGCAGCAACCATCTCCTTGGTGTGATCCGATGACAGATTTAAGTCACGTTCATCGGGGCGAGGGGGGACGATCGCCGCGGGCTTGAATCTCTTGAAGATCAAGTCTCCACGGATATCCGCAACGTAGTTCAAGCTTCCAAATCTGACTTGATGGCGGGCGTTATCGGTGTCAAAACCGGCGGATCTCGGGTAGGGGTCCCGGCTGTGCGTCTAAGGCGGATAGTAACGAGAGACAAGGGACACGATGTTTTACCGAGGTTGGGTCCTCTCGATGGAGGTAATACCCTACTCTGCTTGATTAATATTGATAATATGGGTAGTACAAGAGTAGATCTACCACGAGATCAAGGAGGCTAAACCCTAGAAGCTAGCCTATGGTATGATTGTTGTTAGATCCTACGGTCTAAAACCCTCCGGTTTATATAGACACGGATAGGTTAGGGTTACAGAGTCGGTTACAATGGTAGGAGATCTACATATCCGTATCGCCAAGCTTGCCTTCCACGCCAAGGAAAGTCCCATCCGGACACGGGACAAAGTCTTCAATGTTGTATCTTCATAGTCTTGGAGTCGGCCGTGGCGATAGTCGGCTATCCGGACACCCCTAGTCCGGGACTCCTCGGTAGCCCCTGAACTAGGCTTCAATGACTCTGAGTCGGTGCGCATATTGTCTTGGCATTGCAAAGCGGGTTCCTCCTCGAATACTTCATAGAAGGTTTTATGCGCCCGGATTCGATCGCGCCAGTGTCCTTGATTATTCGCCGTCGTTGCCATGTCATTTGCTTGCGTGTTGCACTTTGCCATGTCATCATCTGCATTTCATATCATGTCATCATGTGCATTTCATTTTGCATACGTGTTCGTCTCATGCATCAAAGCATTTTCCCGTTGTCCGTTTTGCAATCCGGCACTCCTATGTCTCCGGCGCCCTTTTACCTCTTTTACGTGTGCGGGTGTTAAGCGGTCTCGGAATGGCCCGAGGTTTGTCAAGCGGCCTTGGTATAGCACCGGTGAACCGCTGTCAAGTTTCGGATCATTTGGAGTCGTTTGATACTCAACGGTTAACACGGTAACATAAAAGCCTCTTTGTGTGCAGCCCAACTCCCTTTCTAAGTGGCCCGAAACCACCTAGCTCCCTCCATGCTCTTTGCCGTTCGATCACGATCGCGTGGCGAAAACCGCACCTCATTTGGACTCTCCTAGCTCCCTCTACCTATATAAACACCTTCCCCTCGAAATTCGCGGTCAATCCACCCTAACCCTAGCCTTCGTCCTCCTCACTGGCACGGACACGTCCGGACCCGCGGACATGTCCGCGCCCGCCGCCCGCCCTGTCGATCGCTGCCACGTGTCCCAGCCCCTCTCTCTCTCCTCCGCCGCCCTTCCGCCCGAAACCCGCTTGAGGCCCTTCAGCCCGCCGCCGCCAGCGCCTCCACCCCTTGAGCCCAGCGCCCGCCCGCCCGCTCGGTGCCCGCCGCCTCCCGCCGCCGGCGCCCGCCGCCCTCGCCCGGCGGCGCTCGCCTCCCGCATGCGCGCCAGCGCTATCGCCGCCTCCTTCGCCGCCCGCCGTCCAGGCGGCCGCCTCCTCCTTCCTCGTCGCCCGGCCCGCGCTTCCCGGCGCATGGCGGCCGCCCGCCGCCCGGCGCCTCGTGGCGCCCGGCCGCCGCCGTCGCGGAGTTCCGCCCCGGGTCGCCGAATCCGCCCCTCTCCGCCCGGATCTGGGGAGTGGGATGAGATCCACCACTCCCCCGATCCAAACGCGTCGCCCCCGCGCTCGAATCCCTCCGTCCCGGTCCGTCTCGTCCCGGGTTGACTTTCCCGGAGGTGAAAATCCACTAAGTCCCGAAATCTGCAGTAACTTTGTTGCATTTTCGTTGCATTATATCTCTGTCATCGTTGCTCCGTTTTGCGCGTGTAATATGTCAAAATGTTCGCCTAGAAGAGTAGATCATTTCATCTCATTGCATCATTTTCATTTGAGTTCATCTTGATGCCCGAAATGCTGTTAGAAGAGTGCTATGTGATGTTAGTTTCTGTTTCTTAACAGAACATGCACTTTTGTCATTTTGCCATGATTGATGTGTGCACCCTATGGACTTGAGTCCTACATGTATTTTGTAATATGTCATGCCATCTTTACAGGGGTGTATGCCATGTATTTTTGTGATCAATGTGGTGACTAGCACAAGCATGCAAACTAGGTGTCTTGATGTTGCTGATTTCAGCCCTGTTTTGCTGATATTTTGATTCCATGTTTACTTGATGCTACAGAGAGATCCATGCATATTTTGAGATACTTCAGTAAGGATGTTTTGTTATACATGTCTTTCTCTATCCATCCATGCCCTTGTTTGCAATTATTGAGTGCCATAGCTTGAGTCAATCAAGCTCTACTTTTGCTTAAAATATTCCTGGCAGATTGTTTACATGTTATTCAATTTTGCCAAGGTTGTTGTGGTTGATCCTTGCATGCTATGTTGTTGTTCTTGCCATGTATAGCTTCTATGCCATGTCTTCTTGCTGTTGGTTGCCTTTCCATGCCATGTATTGCTCTGTGGTGAGTGGTTCAAGCTCACCAACATGCCTACTTGTCGTTGTTCCTGCCATGTTCAAATCTGTAATATAACTTGCCATGTTTACGTGGGTGCCATCATATTTTCTGATCCCTTTTGGCTTATGGTCACTAAGAGACTTTTGTTCTATGCAATTAGTAGATTCATGCCATGCCTTTGTTTGCCATGTTAAGTTCCTGTAACATGTTGTTTCATAGCTCTAAACATTGCAACTTTGATGTTATTTCTGCTAAAGTCTGAAACTGTTATTACTTGCAATCTTGCCATGTCATTTTGAGCATATTCTAGTCATTTCTGGAGATAGCTCAGTGTTCATGTTTTGTAATGCTTTACCTGTACATCATGTCCATGCCTTTTGTTTTCATATTGTGGTAACGTAGCATGTTGTTTTGATGCTTGCAATATGCCTAGTTGCTGTTTTGGACAACTTGTCCTTTAAACTTGTATAGGGTGTATGTGTTGAACCGTTGCTCCGATTTGAGTGTGCTCTATATGAAACTTGCTTGATTTTGCATGTAGTTTTCATATTATCATGTTGGATCCTTGTTTTGAGGTGTTTGCTTGATGTTTTTATGCATTTTGCATCAATGCCATGCTTACCTTGTTTTGCTCATATCTTCTAGGCCGTAGCTCCGAATCTAATGAACTTTATATGTAACTTGACTAGAATTTCGTGTAGATCATCGTGGTGCATCTTAACTTGCTGTTTAACCACTTGAACATAAGTTTATCAGATCTGGACCAATTTCGAAATTTGCATATGAGGACTTACCGGAATTGTTATATGTTGTTCCCGGCCTCATTTAAACTTGCTTTGATGTGTTGCTCTTGTTTGCATCATCTCTTGCCATGAGTAGCTTCATGTACCTTTGTCATGCATCATGCTTGGTTGTGCATCATGTTTTGTTTATGTGTGGTGTGTTTACTGGTTGTGTGCTTCTTCTTGTTAGTTCCTGTTTCGTTGCGATCGTGAGGATTCGTTCGTCTTCGCTTGGTTCGGCTTCATCCGTTCGTCTTCTTCATGGACTCGTTCTTCTTCCTTGCGGGATTTCAGGCAAGATGACCGCTACCCTGGATCTCATTACTATCATTGCTATGCTAGTTGCTTCGTTCTATCGCTATGCTGCGCTACCTATTACCTATTTATCAAGCCATCCCAAATTGCCATGTCAGCCTCTAACCTTTTGCACCCATCCTAGCAAACCATTGTTTGGCTATGTTCTTGCTTTGCTCAGCCCTCTTATAGCGTTGTTAGTTGCAGGTGAAGATGAAGTTTGTTCCTTGTTGGAACATGGAGATGTTGTTCCTTGTTGGAACATGTTTACTTGTTGGGATATCACAATATATCTTATTTAATTAATGCATCTATATACTTGGTAAAGGGTGGAAGGCTCGGCCTTATGCAGTGTTTTGTTCCACTCTTGCCGCCCTAGTTTCCGTCATATCGGTATTATGTTCCCGGATTTTGCGTCCCTAACGGTCGGGTGATTTATGGGACCCCTTGACGGTTCGCTTTGAATAAGACTTTTCGGCAAGGCCCAACATTGGTTTTACCATTTGCCTCACCTATTACCTTTTTCCCTTGGGAGTCGCTCTCAAGGGTCATCTTCATTAGCCCCCGGGCCAATGCTTGTCTAAGTGTTGGTCCAAACTAGAAACCCTTTCAGCGCCACCTCGGGGAACCTTGAGGGCTGGTTTTAGTTGTCTGGACTGCTCATCCGGTCGTGGCACAGGGGCGAGATCTGTGGCTACTACCGGGGTGTCGGCTTGCAGGGAGGCTTCTGGTCTTGTTTTATTGCTTTGTGAAATGTCTTGTAGCAGGATTCGAGACTGATCGGTCTTCCGGGAGAAGAATATCCTTCGTTGATCGCGAGCTTATCATGGGCTAAGTTGGGACACCCTGCAGGGTTTGAACTTTGAAAGCCGTGCCAGCGGTTATGTGGCAGATGGGAATTTGTTAATGTCGGTTGTAGAAAACCGAAGTGGATCTCAATTAAAATACACCAACCGTGTGCGTGTAGTGAGTGTCTCTTTTCGGGGTTGATCGAGAGGAGAACATGGTTTACGGGTTATGCACGGCGTAAGTAGGAGTTCAGGATCACTTCTTGATCATTGCTAGTTGTGACGTTCCTTTGTTCCTCTTCTCGCTCTCATTTGCGTATGTTAGCCACCATATATGCTTAGTCGCTGCTGCAACCTCACCACTTTTCTCCTTCCTTTCCCTTTAAGCTTTGCTAGTCTTGATACCCATGGTAATGGGATTCTGAGTCCTCGTGGCTCACAGTTACTACACCACCAGTTGCAGGTACAGGTTTGCGATGCTCATGGCGAGGCGATGCTTGCTTGTCTTCTTCTTACGCTTCTTGATCGGGGATAGGTTCGGTCGGCACTGGGCTAGCGAGGTGGATGTCGTTTGAGTTTACATTTATGTTTCATCCGTAGTCGGATGTTGATCTTATATATGATGTTGATGTATTCTTGTGGCATTTGTGCCTTATATATGTATCCCTACTATTATGTAATGTTGATGTAATGATATCCACCTTGCAAAAGCGTTTCAATATCTTGGGTCTATCCTTGGTGGGACCTTGAGTTCCTTTTGGATAGGGTCACATATTAGGCGTGACAAGTTGGTATCGAGCCTCGACCGACCCTAGGAGCCCCTTGATTGATCGTGTAGTTTGGCCGTTGTTGAGTCTAGAAAAACTGTTTTGGTCTAGTTATATCGAGATAGAATTCTTTTTACTCCTCACGCGCCTTAATGCGCTCTGGTGAGAAATCTTGACGTAGGTGTTTTGAATTACTCCTCTTCCCCTTCAAATTTTCTTTAGGATCACGCAGTTGGTTTTCCGATCGTTGGCTCTCAGCTCTTTTCATCCGGTGCATCTCTCGTCAAGTCGACTCGAACCTCTTTGTGTTTGGGAGATCAATCCTCAGCTATTTTTCGATCGATGTTGTTTCCCTGTCCGAAGTTGTCTTTGTTTTTCCCGTCCGCCCTCCCTTCTTCTTTTCTGAACCAGAGTCCGTAATCGAGTATCCATCCTACTCATGTGAAGTCTTTGCCTCTCTTTCCTCAACGATTTCAACCGGTGTTTCCTCTTGAAGTTATTCATCGATTTCCCCTTCCAAGTTGTCTTTATTTTTCCCGCCCTCCCACCCTTTTCTTCCCGGAGTTTGCCTCTCTCCCGACCATCAATTTCATTCGTATGGAGCCTCTTCAGTCTTCCCTCAATTATTTCAACCGGTGAATTCTCGTCTTGTTCGTCATTCTTCATCCCTTTCTTTTTCCGGTACAATCAATTCAAGTTTTTCGAGTTGATCACATTCTTTTCCTTGGATCAAGTGTTTTTTCCCCTGCTCGTTCGCCTCTCGCCAGTTTATCATTCCGGAGTTCCGAAGACATCTCAGGAGATTCGTCTATGTTTGAATTAATTCGAGGTTGTCACCTCATTCACATATTTCAGTTCTTCCGGTGCATCATCTACCTGTTGAACAATCCTTTCCAACGGTGCTTTCTTTTAGTGGGCCCTAACCCACAGGTCTTTTCCCAGGATCTTACCTGACTCTTTAATTATTCCGGAGTTATTCTCAATTCTTTTCAGAATTTGATGTAAGTATGAATTTCATCAGTCAGATGCCTTTCCAAGATCAATTTCAAATCATTTCATTGTTGGCTCAACCTCTTCGCTTTTCATTCTACCGGAGTATCTCAACAATTTTGGTGGTGTTTATCGTCGTCCTTGAAGACCGTCGTAGATTTTTCTCTCTCTTAAATCATGTCCGCTCTCCCGAAGATTTGTGGTGCTAGCTCGATGTTATCCTATCTATTTGTTTCCAGTCATGCAAATTCTTTTCATCCATCCGGAGTATTTCAGGAGTTACTTTCCGTCTCAATCATCCGGAGGCCATCTTTTCGGAAGATTTCTTCGTTCCAAGTTTTTCAAAGCCGTTCTCCAATTATTCTATATCCGTGCCCCTTCGTTCGTCTCAATATTCTTCCGGTGCTTCGTTCAAGTATTCTTCAATCAGTTCGCGATCTTTGCGTTCTCTTGCATATTAAATTCCCTCAAGTATCTTTGTGCTTTTCCAATTCTTCCCGGCGATTCAGTCTCTTTCATCAGTCATTTTCAATTCTAACGGTGGTTCGTTCAAGATTCTTTTTCTTTGTTTATCATATTAATCCTTTCGTTCTTTTCAACCTACCGGTGATTCTTGAAGTCCTTCTCAATTTTGTGATATGTCACTTCTCAATTCTTTTTCAAGAAGAATAAGTAATATGCAAAATCCATTTCTTGTCATCAATTTATTTTGATGAAGGATAAGCATACAATATATCTTATTCTTATTTCACCCAAGTGAACAATCTTTTCTTCGGAGTTTGTTCTTGAGGAATAAATTCTAGTCCCAAGTGTTTTCATCTTTTCTTTTCCGGAGTTCAATTATTTTCTCGGCCATTTCGTCGGAACCTCCATCTAAATCATCGCAAGGCTCATCTTATTCTTTCATCCTTCATTTTATCTCGTCATCCTTTTGTTACCGGAGTTCTTCACGGTGGTTCTTCATGATTTAATTCATTCTTCAAGTGTTCATCAAGATTCTTGTCGGTAGAGTCAAGTATCTTTTCTTCTCGCGTCTCGAAGTGCAATTAATTCTCCGTATTTCTTTTGAAGTAGAGATTTGCATTTTTTTCGTTCTTCTCAGCTATCCAATCATTTCCGTTTGTGGCGGGTTATCACCTCATAATTTCTGAGATGTTGTCCATAAGTCCACAACAATCTTATTCTTTCGTTGTCGATTTTCTCAACAACTCCACTCAATCCTTCCTTCTAAGTTCTTTTCATTCTATTTCAAATCTTTCCGGAGGCATTGTGTTGTTCATCTCGTCAAGTATCATTCCATCCTCTCAAGTTCTTGTTCTATTCTTTCCATTTTTAACCGGTGTGCTGCCTATATCCTTTCAGTCTTATTCGCTTCTTATCTCGTCCTATCCGGAATGCTTTCAGAGTCTATCTTGATTCCGTGAGCTTTCGATTCTCGTCATTCTCGTCGCTCACCTCTTCTTCTCGAGTGCTCTCGATTCTTTGCTTCTTCTCTTGAGTTCTTGTTTTCACCTCATCCTTTTCCCTTCCGTCTCGGTCCTAAGATCTCGGGACGAGATCTCTTGTTAGTGGAGGAGTGTTGTAGCGCCCGGATTCGATCGCCGGTGTCCTTGATTATTCGCCGTCGTGGCCATGTCATTTGCTTGCGTGTCGCACTTTGCCATGTCATCATCTGCATTTCATATCATGTCATCATGTGCATTTCATTTTGCATCGTGTTAAGTCTCATGCATCCGAGCATTTTCCCGTTGTCCGTTTTGCAATCCGGCACTCCTATGTCTCCGGCGCCCCTTTT
Source organism: Aegilops longissima (assembly GCA_021605205.1). Taxonomy (NCBI): domain Eukaryota; kingdom Viridiplantae; phylum Streptophyta; class Magnoliopsida; order Poales; family Poaceae; genus Aegilops; species Aegilops longissima. The sequence goes on from JAHIAM010000897.1 coordinate 12,584, forward strand.
ACCTCTTTTAGGTATGCGGGTGTTAAGCGGTCTCGGAATGGCCGAGGTTTGTCAAGCGGCCTTGGTATAGCACCGGTGAACCGCTTTGTCAAGTTCGGATCATTTGGAGGTCGTTTGATACTCAACGGTTAGCAGGGTAACCGCAAAAGCCTCTTTGTGTGCAGCCCAACTCCCCTTTCTAAGTGGCCCGAAACCACCTAGCTCCCTCCATGCTCTTCGCCGTTCGATCACGATCGCGTGGCAGCTCGCACCTCATTTGGACTCTCCTAGCTCCCTCTACCTATATAAACACCTTCCCTCCGAAATTCGCGGTCAATCCACCCCTAACCCTAGCCTTCGTCCTCCTCCATGGCCGGACACGTCCGGACCCGCGGACATGTCAGCGCCGCCGCCCGCCCTGTCGATCGCTGCCACGTGTCCCAGCCCCTATCTCTCTCTCTCTTGCTTGCGCCCGCCCGAACCGCCCTTGGGCCCTTGAGCCCGCCGCCGCCAGCGCCTCCGCCCATGGTCCAGCGCCCGCCGCCGCCCTTCTGGTGCCCGCCGCCTCCGTGCCCGCCCGCCGCCGCCCTCGCCCGGCGCTCGCCGCCCGCCCGCGCCCGGCGGCGCTTCGCCGCCCGCCAGCGCACCAGCGCCTTCGCGCCTCCCCTTCCGCCCGCCGTCCAAGGGCCGCCTCCTCCTTCCTAAATCGCCGGCCGCGCTTCCCGCCGCATGGCCCGGCCGCCCGCCCGCCCGGCGCCTCCGCGGCGCCCGGCCGCGCCGTCGCGAGTTCCGCCCGGTCGCGGATCCGCCCCTCTCGCCGGATCTGGGAGTGGGATGAGATCCACCACTCCCGATCCAAGCGCATCGCCCAGCGCTCGGATCCCTCCGTCCGGTCCGTCTCGTCCGGGTTGACTTTCCGGAGGTGAAAATCCACAAGTCGAAATCTGCAGTAACTTTGTTGCATTTTCGTTGCATCATATCTCTGTCATCGTTGCTCCGTTTTGCGCGTGTAATATGTCAAAATGTTCGTCTCGAAGAGTAGATCATTTCATCTCATTGCATCATTTTCATTTGAGTTCATCTTGATGCCCGAAATGCTGTTAGAAGAGTGCTATGTGATGTTAGTTTCTTTTTCTTAACAGAACATGCACTTTTGTCATTTTTGCCATGATTGATGTGTGCACCCTATGGACTTGAGTCCTACATGTGTTTTGTAATATGTCATGCCATCTTTACAGGGGTGTATGCCATGTATTTTTGTGATCAATGTGGTGACTAGCACAAGCATGCAAACTAGGTGTCTTGATGTTGCTGATTTCAGCCCTGTTTTGCTGATATTTTGATGCCATATTTACTTGATGCTACAGAGATCCATGCATATTTTGAGATACTTCAGTAAGGATGTTTTGTTATACATGTCTTTCTCTATCCATCCATGCCCTTGTTTGCAATTATGGAGTGCCATAGCTTGAGTCAATCGAGCTCTACTTTTGCTTCAAAATGTTCCTGGCAGATTGTTTACATGTTATTCAATTTTGCCAAGGTTATTGTGGTTGATCCTTGCATGCTATGTTGTTGTTCTTGCCATGTATAGCTTCTATGCCATGTCTTCTTGCTGTTGGTTGCCTTTCCATGCCATGTATTGCTCTGTGGTGAGTGGTTCAAGCTCACCAACATGCCTACTGTCGTTGTTCCTGCCATGTTCAAATCTGTAATATAACTTGCCATGTTTACGTGGGTGCCATCATATTTTCTGATCCCTTTTGGCTTATGGTCACTAAGAGACTTTTGTTCTATGCAATTAGTAGATTCATGCCATGCCTTTGTTTGCCATGTTAAGTTCCTGTAACATGTTGTTTCATAGCTCTAAACATTGCAACCTGATGTTATTTCTGCTGAAGTCTGAAATTGTTATTACTTGCAATCTTGCCATGTCATTTTGAGCATATTCTATTCATTTCTGGAGATAGCTCAGTGTTCATGTTTTGTAATGCTTTACCTGTACATCATGTCCATGCCTTTTGTTTTCATATTGTGGTAACGTAGCATGTTGTTTTGATGCTTGCAATATGCCTAGTTGCTGTTTTGGACAGCTTGTCCTTTAAACTTGTATAGGGTGTATGTGTTGAACCGTTGCTCCGATTTGAGTGTACTCTATATGAAACTTGCTTGATTTTGCATGTAGTTTTCATATTATCATGTTGGATCCTTGTTTTGAGGTGTTTGCTTGATGTTTTTATGCATTTTGCATCAATGCCATGCTTACCTTGTTTTGCTCATATCTTCTAGGTCGTAGCTCCGAATCTAATGAACTTTATATGTAACTTGACTAGAATTTCGTGTAGATCATCGTGGTGCATCTTAACTTGCTGTTTAACCACTTGAACTTAAGGTTTATCCAGATCTGGACCAATTTCGAAATTTGCATATGAGGACTTAAGAATTGTTATATGTTGTTCCGGCCTCATTTAAACTTGCTTTGATGTGTTGCTCTTGTTTGCATCATCTCTTGCCATGAGTAGCTTCATGTACCTTTGTCATGCATCATGCTTGGTTGTGCATCATGTTTTGTTTATGTGTGGTGTGTTTACTGGTTGTGTGCTTCTTCTTGTTAGTTCTGTTTACGTTGCGATCGTGAGGATTCGTTCGTCTTAAGCTTGGTTCGGCTTCATCCGTTCGTCTTCTTCATGGACTCGTTCTTCTTCCTTGCGGGATTTCAGGCAAGATGACCGCTACCCTGGATCTCATTACTATCATTGCTATGCTAGTTGCTTCGTTCTATCGCTATGCTGCGCTACCTATTACCTATTTATCAAGCCATCCCAAATTGCCATGTCAGCCTCTAACCTTTTGCACCCTTCCTAGCAAACCATTGTTTGGCTATGTTACTGCTTTGCTCAGCCCCTCTTTTAGCGTTGTTAGTTGCAGGTGAAGATGAAGTTTGTTCCTTGTTGGAACATGGAGATGTTGTTCCTTGTTGGAACATGTTTACTTGTTGGGATATCACAATATATCTTATTTAATTAATGCATCTATATACTTGGTAAAGGGTGGAAGGCTCGGCCTTATGCCGGTGTTTTGTTCCCTCTTGCCGCCTAGTTTCCGTCATACGGTATTATGTTCCCGGTTATGCGTCCCTAGCGCGTCGGGTGATTTATAGGACCCCCTTGACAGTTCGCTTTGAATAAGACTTTTCCGGCAAGGCCCAACATTGGTTTTACCATTTGCCTCACCTATTACCTTTTTCCCTTGGGAATCGCGCTCTCAAGGGTCATCTTCATTTAGCCCCGGGCCAATGCTTGTCTAAGTGTTGGTCCAAACTAGAACCCTTGCGGCGCCACCTCGGGAACCTTGAGGGCTGGTTTTAGTTATGCGGACTGCTCATCCGGTCGTGGCACAGGGGCGAGATCTGTGCGGCTACTACCGAGGGTGTCGGCCAGCAGGGAGGCTTTGCTGGTCTTGTTTTATTGCTGTGAAATGTCTTGTGGCAGGATTCGAGACTGATCGGTCTTCCGGGAGAAGAATATCCTTCGTTGATCGCGAGAGCTTATCATGGGCTAAGTTGGGACACCCCTGCAGGGTTTGAACTTTCGAAAGCCGTGCCCGCGGTTATGTGGCAGATGGGAATTTGTTAATGTCCGGTTGTAGAAAACCCGAAGTGGATCTCAATTAAAATACACCAACCGTGTGCGTAACCGTGAGTGTCTCTTTTCGGGGTTGATCGAGAGGAGAACACGGTTTCTGGGTTATGCCTGACGTAAGTAGGAGTTCAGGATCACTTCTTGATCATTGCTAGTTGACGACCGTTCCTTTGTTCCTCTTCTCGCTCTCATTTGCGTATGTTAGCCACCATATATGCTTAGTCGCTGCTGCAACCTCACCACTTTTCTCCTTCCTTTCCCTTTAAGCTTTGCTAGTCTTGATACCCATGGTAATGGGATTCTTTGAGTCCTCGTGGCTCTGATTACTACACCACCGATTGCAGGTACAGGTTTGCGATGCTCATGGCCGAGAAGCGATGCTTGCTTGTCTTCTTCTTACGCTTCTTGATCGGGGATAGGTTCGGTCGGCAGCACTGGGCTAGCGAGGTGGATGTCGTTTGAGTTTCTTTTTATGTTACATCCGTAGTCGGATGTTGATCTTATATATGATGTTGATGTATTCTTGTGGCGTTTGTGCCTTATATATGTATCCCTACTATTATGTAATGTTGATGTAATGATATCCACCTTGCAAAGCGTTTCCAATATCGGGTCTATCCTTGGTGGGACCTTGAGTTCCTTTTGGATAGGGTCGCATATTAAGCGTGTTGATTTTGAACACGAGGATAGTGTCGGGCTACGCAAAACAAGTTCCCCATAACACCGTAGAGAGAATAATTTTTGCAGATCTGCTGGCGTATTCAGCGGCGTGACATCACACCAAGGCCGGGCCTTTATATGAATCGTTTTTTCTTGTTCCACCTCAGCGTGTTTAGCGATGCGGTTTCCTTGTACGCGTCTTATCAAAGCATAGATCGTGCCCCCTTATTCAGGATTCTCATCAATACGGACGTGGGTAACCCATCCGCGCCATTGATTACGGTAGCTTGGGAAATAGCGAGTTTTACCGGGCTGGTGGGGATGCATAGCCGTCCGTCCATATAAGGGATAAGGATCCACCCTTTCACCCGCCTTCTTCCTCCTTTGCTTATCCATTTCCGCACTTTCGAGCTCCAGCGCCCAAGTCCGCACATCCCACCTCAACCTTCTCCAACCATGTCGAGGCGGGAGGCGGGTGGATGGCCTCCTCCGTCACGGAGGGCACATCCAAGGCTGCGGGAGGCGGATACTTGTCGGCGACGCCAGCGCCTGAGCTGCCCGATCTTGGGGCAGCTTATTCCAACCCGGGCCCCATAAGAGGTAGTGTTTCTCCCCCACTTCCTCCACGGACTAGGTTTTCCACTTCACCCATTTGTCCAGGGGCTCATGTTCTACTACGGCACTGGACTTCCACGACTGGCCCCGAATTTCATCCTCAAGATCTCGGCGTTTATCGTGGGTGTGCGAAACTTTCCTCGCATCCAGCCCCACTTGACTTATGGCTGAAGATCTTCAGCGTCCGGCCGAAGGTAGTGGGCGGCCGTCAAGCCAGTCTTGGGCGCCATGGTTGGCAAGATGGCCAAGGTCCTATGGCTCGAGGCGCCTTTGTGGAGACAATAAAGGGGTGGCAATCGGGTGGTTCTACATCACCGAGCCACGCGACCCCAAATGGGTGGCGGCCCCAATTCAGATCTGGCTTCCCCACGGCTCTCGTCATGGAAATAGATGGGCTGGCGTGGGTGGTCGGAAGAACTATCCGGACTCAAACATCGTCCGAAACCAGGTGGACAAGAATCTCGGGCTTGTCGGCGTAATCCGGTGATGCTCATCCACGGATTCTCCCATGCCAACAACGGGCCTTTAACTTGTGGGAGTTCGATCCGGCACGGCGCCGGACCTTGAGCGGCTCTTGACACTCGTGCGAAGATGCAGGAAAGTGCTGTTCAAAGAACCTGAAGCCCCAACATCCGCTAACAAGAATCGCGGATGCAGCTCGCGGCGTCCAGCCGGCGAGTAAGTTATTTACCCTTCACGGGACTCTTTTTCATAGATTGACTCTAGGTGGGATCTAAAACTCCCTAATCTTTGGCAGGACTGGCTAAAGGCGTCCGGACAGATTAACTGTATCGGCTCCTTTGCCGGAAGACCGGAGGGCGCCCGATTGGCGGGGCTCTTTGGCTCCGGCGTAATGTGGTGCGGAGAAGAAAACCAAGAAAGGAGGCCACGGGAACTCGAAGGAGCTCCGGCGCCATGTCTTTGTCAGTTCTGAAGCAGAATCTTCTCGAGGATGAGGAGGAAGAAGAAGAAGCTCCTCCCAGTGAAGAGAGAGAAGAAAGGAAGGTCGCCCCAAGCAGGGGAGGCGGAGGTCAGAAGGAAGAACCCTTCCTCTGGACTTCTCCACCAATGTCGGCTGACGGCGAGGAGGATTGGCCTACAAGGGCCAAGCCCTGGCAGATCGTAAGTGTCCGGATACCCATGGCTTTTTATAATTGTAGAGTGTTCTCTAATGTGGAACAACCGTGCAGCCCGCCCAAGGTGAGTCCGCGATTCATCGGCGGGTCCCTGAGCTCGTCGGAAATGGAAGTGCCGCTTCCGGCCGCCTCCTCGCCTCACGCAGCTGCGGACGGCGCCACGGTGGGGCCCCAAGGGAGCTTGGTCAAGAGGAGGTGGCGGGAGGTGCCACAAGGCAACCTCCGGACTCGAGGCTGAGGCAACACCCCGGAGGCTCTAAGCCCGACCCTCGTCCGGACTCCATCGGAACCATCAGTGGTTCGAAGTCCGGCAGCGGATCCGCCATAAGAAGGGTAAAGGCGCTTGGTGTCCTCCGTCCAACGGAGGCACGGATAACTCTTGGGCGCTGCGGCGCTTCCATCGAGGAGGAGCACCACCTTTGTGATGAGTGCGGTGATCCGGACAGTTCGATCCGCCAAGCGGGATGACCGCTTATACCAGCCTTCTAACAGGCTTAGAGGTAAGTTTGAATATGTAAAAATATTACGCATAGACGGTAGCCTGATGCTTAGTTGATTGTTGGAAAGAAAAGCGGACTAAGGATCAAAAAGATATCTGAGAGTCTAACATAAGTATGTCAATATGGGAATGCGGGCTCTTGCTCTTGACCTCTGCCGCCTTGATTGGAGTCAATGCATTGAAGCGAGAACCTCGGCGGTCGAGAGCGAGCTCGGACAAGCCAAGAAGCAGCTCGGGGACAAGGAAGGTAAGTAATACCTTATTAAAGAAATACCTTATAGAAAAGGTTTTGGTTGCAAAAATAACAGGATTAACTTGGGTACTACAGGGGGCCACGAGCGAGGTGGCGACCACGAAGAAGCGGTGTCCGTGGCCAGCTCATGGCTGGAGCGCACCCGAGCGAGAGAGGGGGGCAGCAGCTGGCCAAAATGCGGCAAGAGCTCAAGCTCTCGTGGAAAAACACAAGGGTTTGGGCGTGACTCGAAGATTCGAGAGTCCGAGCTCGCCTCGGCTCTTGAGAGTGCCAAAGCTGCTAAGGCCGAGGCCCAAAAAGCCCTCAAGAAATTGAGTCGTTAAATAAGATAGCGGCGGGTAAGGCATTCTTTTATGCAAAGCAAGCATGTGAAAGTGAATTACCTATTACTTACCGGTTCGGAGCTCTCCGGGAGCATTGCAGATTTGCCCGTGGTGTGTGCGATCTTGCCGCATTCTACCGCCCCAAGGAGGGAGCTCGGCGGAAAAGGTGTTCTTGTCTCGGTATCTTTGAGGCCGACCGTCCGGTGCCTGTGCGACCAGCTGAAGCAGCTGGTCGAGCTCCTAAGGTCGCCGAACAGGCCATGAAGGGCCTTATAAGCGTGGTTGTGGCCATTGGAGGCCATGCGGGAGCTACTTGGCTTGGTGCAGCGGTGGTGGATGCCTGTCCACAGATTGAAGTCATCAGCGCTCGTCTGCATTGAAGGGTCCGTCGGGCCCTTGCCGTGCTAAAGTGTCTTGGGGCAAGCTGGATGCGGAGAAGCTTGTGACAGACCAGACCCACGAAGGGCCATGAGCATCATACGCCCGAAATGTACTATGAGGGCCTCTGAAGGTGCCGCCGAATAAGCGGATAAGTGCTCCAGAGATGTAATGTTTGAATAGACTCGCATTTGTTATCTGTCGCTGAAAACTTGTTCATATCGCTAAGCAGCGCATTAATTTAAAATATTACCTTCTATCGGCCGTTTATCAAATTTGAGAGATGGCAAGTCGTTGGCTTCAGCCCCCATGCCACGAGTCTTGGGGTGTTGGGATAAACTTGAGCACTCTTGTTCCCATTCTTGGGTCCATCTAGGAGGCGCTCAACACAGCGAACAAGGCAACGGACTTATAATGCTTGAACACTCTCCTTAGCCATAGAATTCTATAATTTTAAATTTGGTGAAGCCCCTAGTATTCGGAAGACCGAGTTGAGGCGCTATCCACGCGTTGGCGGACAATTCGGTTCCTCGCTCTAAGCGGCATAAGTCTTTAGGGACCCAAAAAACCTCTCGAACAGCGACCGGCCCTCGCCCTATCATGCCGGTCAGTTTAGCTTTCTCCTTTGAGGTGCTCGACCCAGCTCAAGCTGGGCACAATCGCGATGGTTCTCCCGATGCTACCTTAGCGATATAGCGGGCGTAAGGTACCAAAACACGGGGCGGGCAAACCCAACTATTGACCCAAGACATGATTGGAGCCAATTCATATAATGCTATAAGTTGGTGCCGCACTTGTGAAAGTGTTGGACTTATCACACCACATTTTGGGATACTCAAGCCCACGGTGTATTGGCGTACCAAAGTGTGCGGTTGCAACATGTCATGAAATGAACATATATATAGATAAAGCAAGTAGTGCAATAATAAGCAAAAGCTATGTATTGTTTATTCAAAAAGTCTGCAATGAAAGCGAGCGATACAAATAGTGCTTTAAGCAAGGGATGGGACTATCTAACATGTCCCCCTCGAGGGTAAGCTGCGGGATGGTATCTAAAACTTGTATAATGCTCGTAATAGAGACCACTGAACATTCGGCGTGGCTTTACGCTTCCACGGCTGTTGCATCGTGAGTTCGGCGATTCTAGTGCGGACAGGACTGATGAAAGGCGGAGTCTGAAAGTAAGAAAAAGGAAGAAAAGGGAAAAAAGAAAAGAATGACACAATCGGGGCCCACAGTGCGGTCGAGCCGCATTCTTGGCGTCTGCGTGGTCTTGTCCTCCCCATATGCCCATGGTATCTCGGGCGTAATTATGTACGTAATACTAGCCGCAATTTCGCGAGGCGGGGTTGGGGCTGGATTACTCTGCGATGCTTGAATCATGCGAGGCGGTCTTGTTGTAGGTTACTCTGGGCGGCAGCGGTGTCCGGGCGCTTAGTGGCGGACTCAAAATGCTTGTGAGAGGCTGCTTTGTACCTCCGCGCGAGGGCCACCGTGTGCTCCTCCGTTCGGAGAGGCGTTGGTGTTTCCATTGACCGTGATTACTCCTTGAAGGCTGGCATCTTGAGCATGAGGTATGCGTGAGTGCGGCACCGCATTGAACTTTACCGTCACGGTTCGTCAAAGCGATGCATGATAGCCGCTGCGGAATGGGGCGATGTCGAAGATTAACTCTTTGCCGGAAGTTATCCGGGATCCGAAGACCACTTGAGTGTAGCGAGCCCGTACAACTGGCCTCTACACGGTATGGCGCCTTTAAAGGTCGTTTTGTAGGTTTAATCCTTGAGGGTCTATGCCCATTTTGCGCCTTTGTATCTGATAAAGCAGGTTCAGGTTCTGCCGCCGTCCATCGGGACTCTGGTTAGGTGAAATCCGTCGATAATTGGGTCAAGAACCAATGCGGCGAAACCGCCGTGGCGGATGCTTGTGGGTGGTCCCTTGATCGAAGGTGATCGGGCAGGAAGACCATGGGTTGAACTTGAGGCGCTGGCTCCATCGCATATCGTCCCTTAGTGCATGCTTCCGCTCCCTTTTGGGTATATGGGTTGCGTATATCATGTTCACCGTCCGCACTTGCATGGGAAAACCCTTACATCCTCTATTGTTCAGCGGCGGGGCTCTTCCTCGTCATCGCTATACAGCCCCTTGTCATTGAGTTCGGCATAACTTGCTTGCTTGAACACCCAACAATCCCTGTTGGTGTGATTGGCTGGTTTTCGGGGTGCCATGTATCGCTGGCGATCGAGTATTCGGTCCAAGTTGGGCCAGGCCTGGGTATTTCTTTTGAATGGCTTCTTCCGTGACGGGTTTAGAGCCTCTGAATCCGGCATTGACTGCCGTATCTTGATGTTATCGCCGTCAATCGGGCGCTTGTTCTTATTGCGCAGCGACACTGGCATTGTTGTCCTTGGTATCCGAACTATCGGCGTGTTTGGCCAAGTTGTTTCTTGAGCTAGCCAGCTGTCCTCTCCCGCTAAAGCGAGTCATGAGGGTTGTGAGGGCGCCATAGATTTCAGCTTTTCCTGTCCTAGGTGCGGGCAAGCCACTCGTCGCGGATGTTATGTTTGAAGGCTGCAAGGGCCTCTGCATCCGGACGATCAGCGATTTGATTTTTCTTTGTGAGGAACCGTGTCCAGAATTTTCGGCGATTCTTACGGCTGCTGGATTATGTGGCTAAGTTCATCGGCGTCGGTGGTGGCACATATGTGCCTGGAAGTTATCAAGGAATGCGGCTTCGGGTCCTCCCAACAACCAATTGATTCTCTTGGCAAGCTGTTGAGCCAATGCGAGCTGGTCCTTTAAGCTTGAGTGGGAGGTATTTGATGGCATGTAGATCATCACCGCGGGCCATGTGGATATGGAGGAGGTAATCCTCGATCTAGACCGCAGGATCTGTGGTACCATCGTATGATTCAATGTTTATGGGCTTGAAGCCCTCGGGGATTTGATGATCCATTACTTCATCTGTGAAGCATAGTGGGTGTCTTGGTGCCTACATGTTGGGCTATATCACGACATAGCTCATATGAGCTTTGTCTCTGTGTTCGACCCGGCGGGTTTCTTTGTATCGTGTGACGGTAATCATCCAGCGTCGTTGGGTGCCCGCGATCCGTGGATTGATCTGGTATGTTTTGCCTTATCCTCAATATATCTACTTAAGTCCGTAGCGTTTTCCGTGCCTTGGTACTTTTGGCGGCGTCGGGGTGTGGCTTGGCGGAGGGCGAGGCTTCTCTGGCGCTGACCGCAGGGTGGCGATCGACATGTTGTCGCTGGTGACTTGGGTGCTTCCTCCTCTAGTCGAGGCAGCGGCCTGCGTTTGGGGTAGCTTTTGGAGGCGTTCGAGTTCATATTCTTGGCTGCAAGGACTTGATCCATCTGTCGACTAGCAGGTCTTGATCAGCTCTAAGTTGTTGCTGCTTTTTCTTGAGGCTGCTTATCGTGGCTATAAGCCTGCGTTTGAAGCAGCTCTGTTGGCGGGATCCTCGGGCACGACAAATTAAATGCGTCGTCGAGGCTTGCCTCATCTTCAGAGGGAGGCACATGATTATCGTCCTCGACCTCTCTTTCTGCCGCACTGTCATGCAGACTTGCTTCTTTCTCCTCCTGCGCTGAGTCTGCTTTGGAGGGGTTCTCTTCGACCTTGTCCGGTGTTATTATCTCCCGTGCCGGAATCACCGTTTTTATTGTGGCGGGATTTAGAGCGGCGCCGCTGACGTCGGTGCTTTGGTTGTTTCTTGGAGGGGTCAACCTCCGTTGTTCCATCGCCGTTCCCTTCTTTTGGGATGTCCACCATGTATATGTCATATGTGAGGTGGCCTTCCGATTGCCTATGGCGCTGGGTCTTGGTCGTCTCCGGCGTCGTCGTCCATACCGTCGACATCTTGGTCGAAGTCGAGCATGTCGGTTAAATCATCGGCGGTGGCTACAAAGTGGGTGGTGGGTGGGCGTTGAATTTCGCCGTCCGTATCCCAACCTTCTGTCCATGATCCGGCCGGGGCTCTCCGGATAAAGAGAGATTTTAGTGAATTGAGGATGTCGCCAAAGGCGAGTCTTTGAAAGATGTCATGGCGATGAACTCCATGCAGGCGTAATCGGATTCGGTTAAAAGGCGGCGGAGGTTGAGTCGGAGAGAGTCCGGCACCACTGAGTCAAGGTCTTCGCAAAGGACGAGGATAGAGTTGGCTCGATCGCTGTAGAGATTTTAGCCCTGAGCGGTGTCCAACCACTCGTCCTCGATCGGGAATCGGCTCGGATTAAGGGTCGGGCGGATGCGGTCTTGGCCTCCAGGGCATTGTTGGCTGCGAGCTAGATCATGCCCATCGAGGCGAGTCTGGCACACTTATCTGCGGCTCGAATCCGTCGAAGATCAAGTCTCCACGGATATCGGCCGTATAGTTCAAACTTCAATTCTGACACGATGGCGGGCGTAGCTTTTGAACTGCTCCGGATGGCCAGCGAATTGGCCCATGATCTGAAGCCGCGCGAACGAAGATCTGTCGGGAGAAAAGTCTCACCTGGACGCGTCGTTGTTGATGATCGAAGTAGCCATCAGACCTATCGGTGGCGACAGGAGGAACTCTCAATGAAAGCACCAATTTGATTGTCAAAACCGGCGGATCTCTGGTAGGGGTACCAGGCTATGCGTCTCGGCGGATGATAACGGGATACAAGGGACACGATGTTTTTACCCAGGTTGGGCCCTCTTGATGGAGTAATACCCTACTCACTGCTTGATTAATATTGATGATATGGGTAGTACAAGAGTAGATCTACCACGAGATCAAGGAGGCTAAACCCTAGAAGCTAGCCTATGGTATGATTGTTGTTAGTCCTCTGGACTAAAACCCTCCGGTTTATATAGACACGGATAGGTTAGGGTTACAGTCGGTTACAATGGTAGGAGATCTACATATCCGTATCGCTAAGCTTGCCTTCCACGCCAAGGAAAGTCCCATCTGGACACGGGACGAAGTCTTCAATCTTGTATCTTCATAGTCTTGGAGTCCGGCCGTGACGATAGTCCGGTTATCCGGACGCCCCCTAGTCCGGGACTCCCTCAGGCGTAGCTATCGACCTGCACCAGATGGCCAAGCGAGCTGGCCCGCAGTACGAAGCCGCCGAATACAACAATTTGTCCGGGGAGGAAGGTTCCTCCTTGGAAAGCGTCATTATTGATGATTGAAGGGGCCATCGAACCTTTTGCCGACGGCACAGTGGAACTCTCAATGAAAGCATCAATGTCGGTGTCAAAACCGGCGGATCTCGGGTAGGGGTCCCGAGCGTCGTCTAGGATCGATTATAACGAGGAGGCGGGGACACGATGTTTACCCGGTTGGGCCCTCTCTCGGAGGTAATACCCTACTTCTGCTTGATTGATCTTGATGAATATTAGTATTACAGAGTTGATCTACCTTGAGATCGTAATGGCTAAACCTAGAAGTCTAGCCTATATACTATGGTAATGTGTATATGTCCTTTCGAACTAACCCCTCGGTTTACATAGACACGGGGAGATCTAGTGTTTACATGGAGTCGGTTACATAAGAAGGAATCTTGATGTAAGCTTGTCTTCCGCCAAGTAGAGTCCAATCCGGACACAGTATGGTCTTGGTTGTCGGCATTCAGGAGCGAGGTCCCCATACTTGCCTGCCTGCGGCCCACGGCGTGGCTAAGCTAGCAGGCCGTACGGCCCATCTTCATCGACAAGGCATTCAAGACCCTCGCGAGGGGACAAGCCTCGCGGGGCGGACGACGCAAGACCTCCTCAGGAGCGGCCTAGTCAGGCAGGCTCACGAGGAGTGGAGGTATCAAGGCGGGGCAAACCTCGCGAGGCTCTCGTGACGTGAGCCATGACGATTGGCACCAGGCGGGCGCCAGCGCGTGCAGCGTCCTTGTTTCCTCTTTGGTGCTAAGGAGGCAGGCGCAGGCGCGGAGTACCGAGGCATCAGGCAAAGGTTTCCATATCGGTACAACCAGACCGAAGACCAGCAGGACGGCAAGATGGAGGTCACCTTGGAGCCCAAGACAGCGTCACCACCAGAGTCTTTTGTAGGCGAAGACAACTTTTGTGACGATAGCTTGTACTAGCTGTCCCCTTTCATATTGCCCGCTGTTGTTGGCTCCCTTCCCGCTTAATATTTGGGGAGAGGACCAGGGCCTATATAAGTAGAGCTAGCCACCACCGTGGAGGGCATCTTGGATCGATCTGATTCACAGGCATCTCACCCACACAAGTTAGCCGAGCACAAGAGCACCTCAACCTCAGGAGGCTGTTCTTCCCCTTGTCTTGTTCATCATCAGCCCAGAGGCAATCCACCACCACCACCTTTGGACTAGGGTAATACAACACAACGGTGGCCCGAACCAGTATAAATCTTGTGTCTTCTGTATTGCCGGTTAAATCCGAGTTAGTCCATGAGACCTTAGCGAGCTAGGGTATAGATCGGTAGGAGGGAAAGAACTCCGCGCGCACCCCAGAGTTCGAACCTTAAGGGTTTTGTCGGAACCCCAGATCCGAAATTTGGCGGACCAGGTAGGGGTGCGCCGTAGCTTCCCTTTCGTCGATCCGTCGCTTCGTTGTCTCCATGGCGGACGCTCGCTGCGCTCCAGCTGAGCGTCGGGCTGCCGTCACCGCCCGCGCGGCCCAGAAGGCCCCCGTCGGCGGGCCAACTCATCGTTCTCCCTCTCCTGCCGCCAACGCCGCCACTGGCTCGGCGGGGAACGAGCAGCAAGCGTCCTCGCTGCACCCATCGGTGCGGCAGGATGGCCGCACCGCCACTCCATCGCTGATGAAAGGGATCGAGAAGAGGTGTCTAGAGGGGGTGATTAGACACTAAGTACCAAAAGTTGCAGTTTTTAACTTCTTTAAGTTTAAGTGGAGTTTAGGCACAAGTTTAACACTCACAGTACATATCAAGCAAGCATGCAAAGAGTATATGAGCAGCGGAAAGTAAAGCATGCAACTTGCAAGAATGTAAAGGGAAGGGTTTGGAGGATTCAAACGCAATTTGGAGACACGGTGATTTTTGAGCCGTGGTTCCGATAGGTGGTGCTATCGCACATCCATGTTGATGGAGACTTCAACCCACGAAGGAGTAGCAGTTCTTGTGAGTCCACGGAGGCTCCACCCACGAAGGGTCCACGAAGAAGATACCTTGTCTATCCCACCATGGCCGTCGCCCACGAAGGACTTGCCTCACTAGTGGTAAATCTTCACGAAGTAGGCGATCTCCTTGCCCTTACAAACTCCTTGGTTGAACTCCACAATCTTGTTGGAGGCTCCCAAGTGACACCTAGCCAATCTAGGAGACACCACTCTCCAAGAAGTAACAAATGGTGTGTTGATGATGAACTCCTTGCTCTTGTGCTTCAAATGATACTCTCCCCAACACTCAACTCTCTCTCACAGGATTTGGATTTGGTGGAAAGAAGATTTGAGTGGAAAGCAACTTGGGGAAGGCCAGAGATCAAGATTCATATGGCAGGAATGAAATACCTTGGCCTCAACATATGAGTAGGTGGTTCTCTCTCAGAAAATGGATATTAGAAGTGTAGGTTCGTTCTGATGGCTCTCTCCATGAATGAAGAGTGGGTGGAGGGGTATTTATATCCTCCACACAAAATCTAACCGTTACACACAACTTGCCAAACTCAGTGGGACCGAATTGGTAAACTCGGTCGGACCGATTTAGCAAATCTAGTGACCGTTAGGATTTTGATTGGGACCGACATGCAACTTCGGTAGGACCGATATGGTTAGGGTTAGGGCATAACGTAATCTCGGTGAGACCAATTTTGGTAATAAGCTAACAGAGAGTTGGTCAAGCAAACTCGGTGAGACCGATTACACAAACTCGGTGGGACCGATTTTGGTAATAAGTTAACCAGAGAGTTTGCATTGTAATCTCGGTAGTACCGATTACTTAAACTCGGTGAGACCGAATTTAGTAATGGACATACAGAGAGAGATTACACTCCCATCTCGGTGAGACCGAGATCCCTATCGGTGAAACCAATTTGCCTAGGGTTTGTGGCAGTGGCTAAGACATCTGAACTCGGTGGCGCCGGATAGAAAGAATCGGTGGGGCCGTTTGACTTTTGGTTTAGGACATATGTGGATGTGAGAAAGTAGTTGAGGGCTTTGGAGCATATCAATAAGCACTGTAGAGCAAGAACCTCATTAAGCAACACCTCATCCCCTCTTGATAGTATTGGCTTTTCCTATAGACTCAATGTGAGCTTGAGCCAATCCTTTGTTCATAGCATCTTGAAGGGGTTCCATATCCTCTAGTCCATGCCACTCCATTGTTGAACTTATGCGAAACATACTAGGTAAAAGTGTTAGTCCAACAAGAAATATGTTGACATTAATTACCAAAATCACCCGAGGAGCACTTGTGCTTTCAATCTCCCCTTTTGGTAATTGATGACAACATCGTCAAACTTTACATAAAGATATAAAGAATAACGAGTAAAGCTTTGGAAAGATATATAACATGCATAGGCTCCCCTACATGTATGCAATCATTTGGATATGGAATATAGAAGCATGTGAGAGCATAACCATGACAGAGTAAGCAATGTGTTACATGTATCTTGGCTATATGCATCCGAGAAAATGATGTGAATATGGGAAATGTACCTTCATGCTCATGAGTCCTTCTTGCAAACAGTATGTACATCAGCAAGAATTTCTCATACACATGAGTGTGATGCATATACTAACCTTGTGGTCTTGAGTTGGCTTAGGATGGAATGAACCTTGGGTGGTGGTGTTGATCGTGATCATGTAGTTGAACTTGTGTGGGTTGCTCAAGGTTGATGTAGCTCATCAAGAGTTGGGAGCACCACATGGAATTTGAGTTCATCTACCTACATGGGTTAGTTCTTGCAAGGAAGAGCACTTGTGTATCCAAAATGACAATCATGAAACTCAACATAGAATTTATCAAAGGATATGTTTGAATGGTTTCGTGCTTCCTTGTCTTCAACCACCATTGTGTAGAGACTTGGTGATGTAGAGATTGCTCAAGATGTGAGTGAGTTGCAATCTCATAGACTTAGACTCATCCAAGTACCTACAAGGGTTAGATAACATGCAAGGTTCAAATATATCCAAGATATAAGATTATCATCATAAGAGAAATATCAAGGATTAGTCATAAGTTCATGTCTTGCATGTATCCAATGGAGTTCCTACTCCAAGTTTGAAGCATCAATGATGTTCAATTCACCTCTTAACCTGCAAAACACTTTCTCATCAAGTGGTTTAGTGAATATATCTGCTAATTGCTTTTGAGTGCGAACATGCTTAAGATTAATGTCACCCTTAGCAACATGATCTCGAATGAAATGATGGCGAACTTCAATATGCCTAGTTCGAGAGTGTTTGCAGGATTGTGAGCAATCTTGATAGCACTTTCATTGTCACAAAGTAATGGAACATGTTTCACATATATCCCATAATCTTTAAGAGTTTGGTTCATCCAAAGTAATTGAGCACAACATGAACCAACGGCAATGTATTCCGCTTTGGCGGTGGATAAGGATACCGAGTTTTGTTTCCTGGAAGACCAAGACACAAGAGATCTGCCAAGAAATTGACAAGTACCCGAAGTGGACTTACTATCAACCTTGTCACCGGCATAGTCCGAGTCGGAGTAGCCAACAAGATCGAAAGAGGCCCTCTTAGGATACCAAATGCCAAAATTTGGTGTATGGATTAAGTATCTCACTGTCCTTTTCACGGCCTTAAGATGACATTCTTTAGGAGCAGCTTGATATCGTGCACACATGCACACACTTAGCATGATATCGGGACATGAAGCACATAGATATAACAATGAACCAATCATAGGCGATAAACCTTTTGATCGACGGTTCACCATCTTTAGTCAAATCAAGATGTCCACTAGTAGGCATGGGTGTAGTCATACCTTTGCATTCTTGCATATTGAACTTCTTGAATAAGTCCTTGGTGTACTTTGTTTGAGAGACAAAGGTACCTTCCTTAGTTTGCTTGATTTGCAAACCAAGAAAGAATTTGAGTTCACTCATCATAGACATCTCTAACTTCTCCGACATTAGCTTTCCAAACTTTTCACTAAAATGAGGGTTAGTAGAACCAAATATAATATATCAACATAGATTTTGCACACAAATAGTTCTCCGTTGACCCTTTTAGTAAAAAGAGTAGAATCATTTTTTCCGATTTCAATGCCTTTTTAAATAAGGAACTTGGCCAAGCATTTATACCACGCTCTAGGAGCTTGTTTAAGACCATAAAGAGCTTTGTGAAGTTTGTAAACATGATCAGATTTCTTAGGATTAACAAAGCCGGGAGGTTGTTTAAAATAAACTTCCTCCTCTATTTCACCATTTAGAAAAGCACTTTTAATGTCCATTTGGTACAAGGTGATATCATGGTGATTAGCATAGGCAAGTAAGATCTTGAATGGACTCAAGTCTAGCAGGAGCATAAGTCTCACCATAGTCCATACCTTCGACTTGTGTGTAGCCTTGGGCGACGAGACGTGCTTTATTGCGAACTACTTGTCCATCTTCATCTTGCTTGTTGCGAAACACCCATTTGGTACCGATGATGTTGTGGTTGTTGTCGGGCTTCTCAACCAATGTCCAAACTTGATTTCTCTCAAAGTTGTGTAGCTCTTCGTGCATGGCATTTATCCAATCCAGATCTTCCAATGCTTCTTCAACATTCATAGGTTCAATGCTAGAGATGAATGAATAGTGTTCACAAAAGTTAGATAAACAAGTTTTAGAGCGAGTGATTCTCCCGGTTTGGATATCATTGTAGATTTGCTCGACGGGATGGTCTTTTAATGATTCTTGCTCGAACTGGTGAAAGCTTTTGCTTGGGTCTTGGTTGAACATCTTCTTCATCTTGTTCTTCTTCTTGGCCTTCTTCATTGTTGGCGTTGTCGTTCTCTTGTCGTGGTGGAGAAGGAGGTTGTTGACGTTCATCTTGGTGCACTTCCTCGTTTTCTTCATCTTGATGTGTCCCACTTGTGGATGCTTCCGTATCAACTCTTGGTTCACCTTGTCGTGAGGTAGAAGCTTCCACTTGGACGGACGAGTTACTCTCCTTCATCTCCGTTGGACGAATCTTGCCAATAGACAAGTCTTGAATTGCTTCTGAGGGGTCTTTGTCTCCTACATCAATTGGCAATTGCTCTACTTGCGAGCCGTTAGATTCATCAAACTTCACATCTATCGTTTCTTCAACCTTTCGGGTGAAATTGTTGTAGACATGGTATGTGTGAGAGTTTGATCCATAACCAAGTAGGAAACCTTCATGAGACTTAGGAGAAAATTTAGAACGATGATGCTTATCAAGAATGTAGCACTTTGAGCCGAATACTCGAAAGTATCCAACTTGGGGTTTGTTACCGGTGAGAAGCTCGTATGCCGTCTTGGTGAGTAGCTTGTGAAGATACAAGCGATTTGTTGCATGACAAGCTATCTCAACCACTTCCGCCCAAAAGTGCTTCGGCGTCTTGTACTCATCAAGCATCGTTCTCGCCATTTCGATGAGCGTCCGGTTCTTCCTCTCAACAACGCCATTTTGTTGAGGTGTGTACGTAGCCGAGAACTCGTGTGAAATCCCTTCTTCATCAAGAAAGGTGTCCACATTTGCGTTCTTGAACTCCGTTCCGTTGTTGCAGCGAACCTTCTTGATCTTCACTTCAAATTGATTTTGGACCTTCCTAGTGAAGTTTTTGAAGATCTTTTGGACCTGCGATTTATCATCGAGAAAGAACACCCACGTAAATCTTGAAAAATCATCAACTATAACTAGACCAAAAGAATTTCCACCGAGACTCTTGTAGGCGTTGGGACCAAAGAGATCCATGTAAAGTAGCTCGAGTGGCCTCCTTGTGGTCATGATGTTCTTCACGGGATGCCTTGTCTATCCCACCATGGCCGTTGCCCACGAAGGGTCCACGAAGAAGCAACCTTGTCTATCCCACCATGGCCGTTGCCCACGAAGGACTTGCCTCACTAGCGGTAGATCTTCACGAAGTAGGCGATCTCCTTGCCCTTACAAACTCCTTGGTTGAACTCCACAATCTTGTTGGAGGCTCCCAAATGACACCTAGCCAATCTAGGAGACACCACTCTCCAAGAAGTAACAAATGGTGTGTTGATGATGAACTCCTTGCTCTTGTGCTTGAAATGATACTCTCCCCAACACTCAACTCTCTCTCACAGGATTTGGATTTGGTGGAAAGAAGATTTGAGTGGAAAGCAACTTGGGGAAGGCCAGAGATCAAGATTCATATGGCAGGAATGAAATACCTTGGCCTCAACACATGAGTAGGTGGTTCTCTCTCAGAAAATGGATATTGGAAGTGTAGGTTCGTTCTGATGGCTCTCTCCACGAATGAAGAGTGGGTGGAGGGGTATTTATATCCTCCACACAAAGTCTAACCATTACACACAACTTGCCAAACTCGGTGGGACCGAATTGGTAAACTCGGTCGGACCAATTTAGCAAATCTAGTGACCGTTAGGATTTTCAGTGGGACCGACATGCAACTCGGTAGGACCGATATGGTTAGGGTTAGGGCATAACGTAATCTCGGTGAGACCGATTACACAAACTCGGTGAGACCGATTTTGGTAATAAGCTAACCAGAGAGTTGGTCAGGCAAACTCGGTGAGACCGATTACACAAACTCGGTGGGACCGATTTTGGTAATAAGTTAACCAGAGAGTTTGCATTGTAATCTCGGTAGTACCGATTACTTAAACTTCGGTGAGATCGAATTTGGTAATGGACATACAGGAGAGATTACAATCCTATCTCGGTGAGACCGAGATCCTATCAGTGAAACCGATTTGCCTAGGGTTTGTAGCAGTGGCTAAGACATACGAACTTCGGTGGCGCTGATAGAAAGAATCGAGGCGAGTTTGACTTTTGGTTTAGGACATATGTAGATGTGAGAAAGTAATTGAGGGCTTTGGAGCATATCACTAAGCATTGTAGAGCAAGAACCTCATTAGGCAACACCTCATCCCCTCTTGATAGTATCGGATTTTCCTATAGACTCAATGTGATCTTGGATCACTAAAATAGAAAGTGTAGAGTCTTGAGCTTGGAGCTTGAGCAATCCTTTGTTATTAGCATCTTGAAGGGGTTCCACACCCTCTAGTCCATGCCACTCCATTGTTGAACTTGTCTGAAACATAATAGGTAAAAGTGTTAGTCCAACAAGAGATATGTTGACATTAATTACCAAAATCACCCAGGGAGCACTTGTGCTTTCAGCTGACCCCGGCCGGTTCTTCGTCCCACGCATGTCGCGCTCCCATGGACGCACAGGCCGCGCTCCTCATGGCGAACGAGCTCTGCGCTACCGTCCGGTCGGCGACCTCTCTGAGGACTGGCTCGACCAGCGTCGCGAGCTCGTCCAGCGCCAAGTGAGGCTCCCGGCACCGTCACTCTCTGCCTCGCCCTCCGCCAGCCACGGGCGACATGGCTCATGGAGCGCCTCCACCACCTCTGCTCCAAGACTGTGCCTTGGCGCCAAAGCGCTTGTGCCCCTGACACGATCCACCACTTTGGCACCCGTGCTTGAAGAAGCTGCCAAGAAGTCCCACGCCCGCGAGAAGCTGCACTTGTGCTCCCCGCGCCGCCTCGCCAAGACCGTGCGCTACCTGCGGTGGCGGCGCGCGGGCCTCGTCAAGACCAAGCTCCACCTCTGAGGCGGGCCCCAACAACCACGGACGGCTGCCGCGCCTTCACCTCCGAGCTGCGTAGCATCGCCTGGCCAAGCAAGTTCAAGTCGGATCTGCCTCCTCGCTACGGCGGCACCCTCGACCCCGCGGAGTTCCTGCAGCTCTATGAGTTGAGCATCGAAGCGGCCAACGGTGACGAGAAAGTCATGGCGAACTGGTTTCCTATGGCTCTCAAGGATGGTGCCCGCTCCTGGCTCCTGAACCTGCCGCAAGGCTCAATCTCCTCCTGGGATTAGATGCGTGACCGCTTCGTCGCCAACTTCCAGGGCACCCGTGACCACCCGCCAGCCGCGGGCGACCTGCGCCGCATGAAGCAACAACCAGGAGAGACCCTCCAGAAGTACATCCAGCGCTTTAACAACAGTCGTCTCAAGATCCCCAAGGTCACGGACGAGGCCATCATCTCCGCGTTTTCTGATGGCGCCCGCGACATCAAGATGAAGGAACAACTCGCTATCCACGAGGAGCTGTGCACATCTTAGGAGTTGTTCAACCTGGCAACCAAGTGCACAAGAGCTGAGGAGGGGCGCCTTTCCCTCCTCGAGCTGCCAGCTGCGGGCGTAGAGGAGAAGAAGGCCAAGGCCAAGGACGTGAAGCGCAAAGAAGCGCTGTGCTCTTGGAGCCCGACACCAAGCTAGGCAGAGATCATCCCGAGTCATGCAAGAACAGCTGGCCGTTCTGCGCCTTCCACAACCTGAGCACCACAACACCAGTGACTGCCAAGAGCTGAGAGCCATTCGCGAAGGACGCTACACATGACACCCCGAACGCAGCGACCGGGGCTACGGCCAAGGAGCAGGACATGGTGGCGGACGCTGGGACGACCGTGGCCCGCGCCAGGAGTGGCGCGACCGTCCCCGTGAGGACCGCTAGCAGGATCATCCTCGCGAGGGCGCCTGGAGAGACCAGCCTCGCGAGGACCATCATCAGGGCAACGCCGGTCTTCCCCCGCTACCGCCACCGCTGAGAAGGAGCGATGACCACCATCAAGATGAGGGGGCTGGGGGCTTCCAGGAGCCGCGCGCTATCGCTTGCATCTTGGGCGGAGCCCAGGCCCCAGCCTCGCAGCGTATCTTCAAGCAGTTTTCTCGTGAAGTGAACGCAGTCCTCCCCAAGCTCGAGGCCACACGCCCACTCAGATGGTCCCAGTGCCCCATCACATTCAGCTCGGCAGATCAGCTCAAGTGCGAGGCTACAGCTGGCGCCCTCCTGATGTTGTTCTCCCCAGTCATCAGCAATGTGCAAGTTACCAAGACCCTCATCAACGGAGGCGCGGGGCTCAATGTCATGTCTGTCAATACGTTCGATAACCTTCAAGTCCCATATGACAAGCTTCAGCCCACCAAGCCTTTCTCAGGAGTGACCGACGGTTCCACCATGCTCATAGGGCAGGTCCGCCTCCTTGTCACCTTCGGAGAACGCAAGAATTACTGCACTGAGCTCATCGACTTTGACATCGCACACATCCGCCTGCCATACAGCGCCATCCTCGGGTATCCAGCCCTGGCCAAGTTCATGGCGTTCACCCACCATGGCTACAACGTCCTCAAGATGCCGGGAAGCGGCGGGATTATCATGGTCCCATGTGAAGAGAGAGATGCAGTGTGCTCCCTCGAACGCGCCTTCCAAGCTGCAGCAATCGATGACCCCGACAGCAAAAGTGAGGGCCCTCCGGAGGCCATCCCCAAGAAGAAGCAGCTGCGCCGTGCCGGACCTCAGGAGGGTGGCGTCGCGGCTGGAACCTCGTCAGGATCAGTGCCCGCTCCAGGGGCGTCCCCCTCCATCGCATAGGAAAGCGCGCCCAGCGCCCTCCTCGGTCAGGGCTTGGGGGCTCTCTTCTGGAGGGCCTCAGACCTCGCCCACATCACGAGGGAAGCGCTTGGGCACCACTTGGAGGCGTGCTTCGTGGCACGTTTTCCTCAGGAGGGCACACGACAAGGATCACCCACCGCTCAGGGGTTCATCACCAAGACCACTCAGGAATTGCAAGACGCAAGGGCCATGCGCGGCGACCGTTGCTCACGAGGTGTAGCTCCCCATCCAGGCGAGGATGCCGGGCTGCGCATCTGCATCGACGTAACAGGGCTCAACAGGGCCGCTTCTCAGGAGCTCTTCTGGCCTTCGCGCATGGGACTGCTGCGAGGTCCACCGCGATTCACGTTCGCATGCCCTTGGCTTGCGGCGTGTTGTCGATCTATCGGCGCAACATGCGGTGTATCCTGGTAGCTCGGAGGCCGGGCACCACGCCCGTCTTGGCGGAGATGGAAGCGGTCCTCAAGGAACCACGAGACCCGGAGCCTCGAGCTCGGGGCCCCGATAACTCGTGAGCTACCCCTTACTGCTGCGCCTTGCTGCCCCAACTCTCCTTCGTCGACATAACCAGGTGACATTTTCCAAGCTCGTTTAGCTGGGAGCACCCTTCGGGTTGCATTATTCACAGGCCGCGTGGGTCTGTCCCTGTGGCGTGTATCTTTTTCTTATGTCTTTAGCTTACCTTGCTGGGGGCGCCCCTCGGGCCGCATCATCCCCAAGCCGCTCGGGCCTGACCCAGTGGCATCTATCTTTCTGCATTTACCCAAGCTTATTTGCCTTCCATGCTCAATCTGCCCAATTACCACCTACTCGATCATCGCCTCCCTCGGGGCCTTCTGACACTAGCACGGCGCTGGTGCATGGTCCGTCCCTGCCACATCGACAAACCTGAGCGGTCGAGCTCTGGCTCGCGGCACACGCCGTGCACGCCACCTCACCAAGCCCTCAGTACCTTCATCTCCTCAAGGAGCGACCAGCAGCAGGCTGGCAACCATAATGGCAAAACTGTGTTTCTCCTTATGATGGATCGCAGGGATCTCATGAAGAGGACAGCGGGCGGCACCACGAGCTTCCTTTTCTCTCGTGCAATCCGCTTGTGCGTTAAAAGGGGGGCTCCTGAGCATAGAGACTCAGGAGCTCTTACTGTCTCTCCAGCCCTCACCCCCTGGCCTTGACCACAGCATCGCGACCTGGCATACCAGCGGCGGCTGAGCTCGCTCGAGGGCCGGGACCTGAGAACGTAGAGCACTAAGGAGAGCACGAGAAGGGGGAGACTCATACGGGCCTAACCTAGCTACGCTGCGGGTGTTTGCGCATAGGCCTGGTGCATCGCGAATGATCGACCCTGAACTACTGAGATAAATCTCGCGCTCAGATCAGCTAATCGTTGGAACCTAAGGGTCATGACCATCGCAGTCCTGTCGCGGCCACGTCGCCTCCCTTTCTTATCTTGCCATAGCTGCTTGAGTGCTAAAGGGGACCTCCTGAGCATCGCGCCTCAGGGGCTCTTACTGGACCTCGGGCCGCTCACCTCCTGACCTTGACCACGATGCAGCGACACGGCATACCGGCGGCAGTGCTGCAGCCTGCTTGGGGACTGGGAGCTGTCAGCGTAGAGCAACAAGCTATCGCGAGGTTGGAAAGGGGAGACTGAGCCTTAACATGACATGCACGTCACAGATTTTCATAGCTGGGCACATATACACAAAAGGCATTATAGATCCTTACATGCCCCCACGGGGTACTTCATAATTCTTCACAGGAAATAAAAGACGAGAACTAAGAGGAACCCTATCTACACCCTCCTGTGGCGGACGCCATCATCAACAGTGGGCCACGGGAGGCCGGCGACAACCCCATCCAGATCAGCGGTGGCGACGACTGGACACCGCGGCCCTGCCCCGGGGCCGATGAGAGCTCGGGGGCACGTAGCTGTCGTCGCTCGTCTTCGGAGTCTCATAAGTCTCAGGGGATTCGCTAGACTCCCAGGGGCTGCTGCTGCTAGAGTAGCCAAGAGCGGAGCACGCGTCCGCCTGGCACTCCCCTCCAGGGCAACACTCTAGGCGGTGGCCCTACGTGTCGAAGACCTTGAATAGGAGCGTGGAGGCACCGTCGTACTCGAAGTGGATCGCGAGGGTGCCCTCCGTAATTAGAACGGCGTTCAGGGCATCGGCGCTTGGACTGCATCTCCGAGGTTTTATTTGGATCTGGCTCTTCTTTGTCGTCGCCAGATCCTTTGGGTGTACCAACCATGTACACGTCGTACTAAGAGGTGGCCATCCTACGTCCAGAGAATGGCGGGTCTTGGCCTTGCTCCTTGTCGGCATCGTCGTCCATACCGTCGATGTCTTCGGAGCCATAGTCAAGCACGTCGGTTAAGTCATCAACAGTGGTTATGAAGTGGGTGGCGGGTGGGAAGCAAAATTCCTCGTCATCCGTCTCTAGCTCAAACCGGACATAGTTCGGCTGTGAGTCCTTCTCTAGGGACAAATTCTTTAAAGAGTTCAGCATGCCACCCAAAGGTGAATGCTGGAAGATGTCTGCAGCGCTAAATTCGAAAATCGATAACTGATCCAACTCGGTGTCTGCAGTCGTACTTGGTTCGGAACTTATAGCCGGAAATGAGTCCGGAGTTCCATTGACGCGAATATTGCGGGATGTCGAGTCCGTGTGAGGCTCCAACGTCGTGGATTCTGCAGCCTCGGATGGCACGATCTGTATTGGCACTAAGGCTGTTGCAGCAGCAGGAACCATCTCCTGGGTGTGATCCGATGACAGATTTAAGTCACGTTCATCGGGGCGAGGGGGACGATTGCCGCGGGTTTGAATCCCTTGAAGATCAAGTCTCCACGGATATCCGCGACGTAGTTCAAGCTTCCAAATCTGACCTGATGGCCAGGGGCGTAGCTATCGACTTGCTCCAGATGGCCAAGCGAGCTGTCCCGCACTACGAAGCCGCCGAATACAACAATATGTCTGGGGAGGAAGGTTCCTCCTTGGACAGCGTCATTATTGACGATTGAAGGGGCCATCGAACCTTTTGTCAACGGCACAGTGGAACTCTCAATGAAAGCACCAATGTCGGTGTCAAAACCGATGGATCTCGGGTAGGGGGTCCCGAACTGTGCGTCTAGGATCGATGGTAACAGGAGATGGGGGACACGATGTTTATCCAGTGAGGGAGTCCCGGACTAGGGGTTGTCCGGATAGCCGGACTATCGTCACGGCCGGACTCCAAGACTATGAAGATACAAGATTGAAGACTCCGTCCCGTGTCCGGATGGGACTTTCCTTGGCGTGGAAGGCAAGCTTGGCGATACGGATGTGTAGATCTCCTACCATTGTAACCGACTCCGTGTAACCCTAACCTATCCGGTGTCTATATAAACCGGAGGTTTTAGTCCGTGGGGCGAACAACAATCATACCATAAGCTAGCTTCTAGGGTTTAGCCTCCTTGATC
Source organism: Aegilops longissima (assembly GCA_021605205.1). Classification (NCBI taxonomy): domain Eukaryota; kingdom Viridiplantae; phylum Streptophyta; class Magnoliopsida; order Poales; family Poaceae; genus Aegilops; species Aegilops longissima. The sequence goes on from JAHIAM010000897.1 coordinate 39,102, forward strand.
TCGTGGTAGATCTACTCTTGTACTACCCATATCATCAATATTAATCAATCGGGGTAGGATTATTACCTCCATCGAGAGGGCCGAACACAGGTAAAAACATCGTGTCCCTTGTCTCCTGTTACCATCCGCCTAGGCGCACGAGTTCGGGACCCCCTACCGAGATCCGCGGTTTGACACCGACATTGGTGCTTTCATTGAGAGTTCCTCGTATGCGTCATCGATAGGCCCGATGGCTCGCCGATCATCAACAACGGCGCGGTCTAGGGTGGGACTTTTCTCCCGGACATATATTACGTATTAGGCGGCTTTGCCTGCGGGCCAATTAACCGCCATCTAGAGCGGATCAAAGCTCGCCCTGGCCATCGAGTCAGATTTGGAAGTTTGGATTATCGGCCGATATCGCGGAGACTCGATCTTGACAGTTCGAGCGCGCAAGCGTGCCGCCTTGTCTCGATGGGCATGATCTAGCTCTGACGAACAGTTCCTGGAAGCCGCACGGCATCCGCTCCGACCCTTAATCCGGGCGGATTCCCCGATCGAGGGCGAGTGGTTGGACACCGCCTCGGGGCTACAATCTCTGGCGATTGGGCGAACTCCATCCTGTCCTTTGCAAAGACCTCGACTCCGGGATGCGGACTCCTTTACGGACTCCGAACCCTCCGCGCCCCTTGTCGAATCCGATTGGGCGCGATCCGGAGTTCACGACGCGGACATCTTCGGCTTTTCGCCCTTTGGCGACATCACTGGTCACTAAAGTCTCTCTCTTTATCCAGGAGAGCCTGGCGGACTACGGTCGGGAAGGTTGGGATCGCAGACGGCGAAGAAATTCGCGCCCCCACCACCCGCCGTAGCCAGCCGAAAGCTTACGGCGTGCTCGATTTCGACTTCGTAGCCATCGGCGGTATGGGCGGCGATGTAGGAGACAACAATGAACCAGCACCTGTAGGATCTTTGGACAACCACCTCATCCATGATGTATACATGGTGGATACACCTAAAGAAATGAAGATGAGGAACAACGGGGCCTTCTGAAGGATAAATCCCTCGGCGAGTCAAAGCGGCAGCGTAAGCGCCGAACAAAATCCGCCTCAACAAAGACCCAACCATAGAGCAGGGCGAACCGGTGGACAACGAACAAGCTATCGAGCAATCATCCGAACAAGACAACTTGGATAAACAATCTGTCCACGGCGAAGACAACAGTCGGACGATCTCATGCGGACAAACTATTGGAGCAAAATGACCTCGAGAAAAGGCTCGTCGCCCTGCGCGTAGCCTGAAAAAGCGAAGCGGAAGCTCAAAACAGCGGAAGATGCACTCAGGATTAGATGGAGCAAAAATTCAGCACATGAACAAATGCGGCTGACGATCGCGAACTAAAACTACCGAAAAAAAGCTACTGCCCAATTGACGAGGAGGCCTTGACCCCCACAATTAAAAAGTAAGAAGGCCACCGGTCGGATGGGCGACCCACGGCAAAAAAGAAGCGGCGAATGGCGCGCACACAAGCCAATATGCGATCCGCATAAGATTCACATCAAAAGGATGGCCCGATTAGGTCCACCTATGGGCCAAGAAAGCGAGCTCGTCAAAGTAATGCAACACGGCCAAATTCGAAGATCATGGCACACCCAAATCTGGTAGCGCACACCTATTTTTACCGATGAGGTCTTTGGATCATGAATTTCCAGCGGGATTCTAACCCGTAAACATAGAGGCATCTGACGGAACAACAGACCACTGGAGTGCGGATCGAGGATTACATCCTCCACATACACATGGCTAGAGGAGATGATCTCACGCCATAAAATACTTACCCTTTAAGCTCAAAGGGCCAGCTCGGCATTGTCTTAAAAGCCTCCCGAAAATACCATTGGAAGCTGGGAAGAGCTCGAGGATGCGTTTGGGCAAATTTTGAGGGACCTATGTCGCCCTCCGGATCTGAGACGATCTAAGTCACATAACTCAATAGCAGGAGAGTCAGCCGGAAATTCAGAACAGGTTCCTTACTAAAAAGAACCAAATAGTCATTGTCCGGACGCTGAAGCCTTAGCAGCTATCAAACACAACATCGAGGGCGAATGGCTGCTTGAACACCTCGGCCAAGAAAAACCAAGAACAATGGCCGCATTAACAAGCCTCATGACCGCTTTTGCGGGGAGAGGACAGCTAGCTAGCAAGATGCGATACCAGCGACCCAAGTACATTCGAAGTCGAGGGATGGAAGCGAAACCACGGCGCAACAAGGACCAGCGCCGGATTAAAGGAAACGGTCCAAAAGCGCGACGATCAGCGCCGGTTAAAAGCTCAAGCGAACAACAAAAACTGCCCTTAAGGACAATAGTGATGAGCTATCAACTTCAACAAAATTTTGGACAAGATATGTCAAATCCACAGTACTCTGGGAGGCACGCTAACCATACCCACAGAAATTGTTGGGTCTTCAAACAGTCCGTGGTGAGCGCCCGAACACAAGGGGCTCGACACACCAAGTGAAGTTGACGCGAGCACCCAAGCGAGCCCGGAAAACAAAGACTTTCCCACAAGAGGTTAAAACAGTAAACTCACTTCACGTAATCAAAGGGAAAAAGCAGGCGGCGCCCACTAAAAGCGCGCCACACCTTAGTTGTCAAAACCAATCACCTTCGACCATCGGGACTATTCGAAAATATCCGGAGCAGCAGGATGGACTGCCTTGGTATTGGATCCTATAATCGTGATTCAATTTACACAAGTCCTCATGGATGGCGGTAGTGACATAAACCTGATATATCGAGGACACAATCCATGGGATGGGGATAAACCCAACCAAAATTCACCGTAGCAACACCTCCTTTAAAGGGTAATGTAGAGCCCATATGCCCATTATGCGGGCTCCATACTGCTATAAGTTGTGCTCGGTTCATCAAACAACTTCCGTCGTGAAAGGTTAATCTTCCATATCGCCCGTTTAAAAGTAGCCATCAAGCACTATTGGGGCCTTGAAGCTTTCGCCCGCTTTAACGCAATCTTGCATTCGTCTCTCTAACACTTAAAATGCCCGGTCTACGCGGCATCATCTCGTTAAAAGGAAGTATTAGTGTTACTCGAGCACGGAAGAACGGGAGACTGCCTTGACAGCCCCACACCTATCCGGCTCCGCTAGGCAAAGAACCTGAATTGGTAATTCAAACCCCGGACACGGTTACACAAGTCCGGCGCCTACTAGCGGCATACCCCATACAAGGGGTTGCACGCATATATCATAAGAGACACTAAAGTTCAGTTTTATTCACTTATTCGATTCGTACTCTGTTTATTTAATGTAAAGTACATCTTTTGCACGATCCTTTTTTTAAAACTAAGTTCCTCTCTTTTACGAAGACGAGCGGCGTGCTACACCCGTCGAGGATCGGCTGCGCGGAACACGTAGCGAGGCGTGCGATGAGGACCCGTTGCAAGATTTTTTGATTAAGACCTGCGTAAACCTTTTTCTGTCTCTTGTTGATATACATCCCCGGTTCCTTACTATAACCGAGGAGGAGGCTGGCGTTTTGGCATTAGCGCACCAGAATTTTTGCGGCGTGCACGGACACGGGGGCTTAGGGCATTATTCTGCCCATTTTCATAAAGACCGAATACCTTAGGGGTATTGGCGTCTCGAGATTAGGCCTTATATGCATCAGTGCGAATCATGTCTTTGGTCAAATGTTGGGTTTCCGGCTCCTGTGTTTTGCTGCCTTATGTTCCGTTTTCACGGCTAACTGCGGCACCGGAGAACTCTGCAATTGTGCCCCGGTTGGCGAGGCGAGCACCTCGATGAAAGCCAAAAGCGGCCGTCATGATATAGCGAGACTGGTCAACCACTCGATGACTCCTTTGGAATGTTTAGGATTCCTCCGTTTTAACGAAGGACGGTTTTGGTCGAGCACATCGCTTTTGAATTCGGGAGAGTGCGGTGCCCCGAGTGTATAGTAGCCCCACCCTCGAACTCCTATGGCTAAGTGAAAGTGATAAAGCATTATAGTCCGGTTGCCTGGTTTGCTACGCTATCACCTCCTTAACAGGACCAAGGCGTTGGATTAAGTGTGAAAAAGCGCTTTCTTTGCAAACACCCCGCACTTTGTGCGTGGGGCTAAACCAAGGTCTGCCATCTTCGGGTTATATACACATATACATAAGCGGCTGCCTGGCGAGTAGTTTACTACTTGAGCGCACAAGTATAAAAGCTCTTATATTATATTGAAACATTGTTTTCACAAATCATACATGTCATTTAAACATAATATCCTTGAGCACTGCGTCTCTATTAAGCAGCGCCGGCAGGACTTCTTCAAAGTAGTGCTCGGCGGTACTAAACCTGTCGAATCTCGGGATGCAAGCGTCGGTGGCCTTCATCTCTGCCGGTTTGTCTTGACATGGGCCCGAGCCATCAGCGCTCCCTCAATACCGCTGATCGCTTCATTGCGTCGTCGCTGTACCGCACCAAGGAACTGCTGCACTAAACCAAAATAGCTCTTGGCTGAGGTCCGCCCGGCCACAAGTGAAATCAAGACATGCTTCATGGCAAATCCGGACGATCGATTCAGCTCGGCCCATTCGGCCAACCAATCGGTCGTGGCGGAAGGGCGCTCCGGACTATGGAATTGTGACCAATATAGCTCTTCCCTACATGCCCGCCGGCCCGGAAGTGCTCAACAGCGTCATGGCCTTCGCCGCCATGTCGGATAAGCATCCTCCGAACTCCACAACTTATCCAACTCAGCATACTTTGGATCCGTATATTTCCTCCATAGCGAAGCGGTTTTCGGCCGCAATTGTCGGCGACTCAGCTCCTCCTTGGCAGCTCTCAAAGCGAATGGGCATTCTTGGATTTGGCGGCCTTTTCGACCCTCTTGGTCGCTTGGCGTTCTTTTCAAGAACCTCGCGGCGATCGGCAGCATTCTTCAACTTGCTGGCCATATTGGCCATTTCCTCTCTGCTTCGGCAGTGAGCAGCCCGTTCGGCTTCTAGCTCTTCGGCCGCCTTTAAAGCGGCCGCATTACTCTTTCTGGCTTGCTCTTTCGCTCGGCGAGTTCCGCCGCAGCTCTTCCAGCGATGGCACCATCTGCATTAAGCATACAAATAGTAAGACATGGGCATCAAGCTCCCTTACTAGGTGTCCGCATAGAAATCGCATACCTTGTGACTCGTCAAACCGTTTATTGACCAGCGCGATATGCGCATCCGCCTTGTCGAGATGCCGCTTTAGTTGGCATATTCATCGATCCGGCTGGCCACGGACGCCCGCCACCTGTTTAGGGCGGCAATATGTTATAACGAGATTTTGATCCTCGACGCGCTGTCAATTTTGACAACATACCGAGTCTCGGGAGCTACTATCTATCTGAGCGCATTATATATGCATAAGCGTCGATAGGTACATCATTTTGTGTACCTCGAACCCGTCGATAAGCTTCGGCGGCTTCGCCTATCGCTCTCGCGGATGCAATTCTTTCAATCACCGTACCCATTAGAAACGCGGTGATCTTACGAATAACCGCTTCGCCCGAGCAGATCCTTCAACTCCTCCGACCGCACACCACTTGGTGCGGACCTTCCGGCCCGTCGGACTTGGGGAACCCTCGCGGCGACACCTCCGGGTCGTCCGCTTCTATGGTCTGCGACAGGTGGAGGCGTTCGCTCTCCATCATCTCGGAAGAAGATCCCCGAAGGCGAGCTCTGCTGAGAAGGGCTGAGGTCCGAACTACAAGGTACAATTTTGGTTATCTTCATAAATAAATACTGAGGATGTTCCTTATTTACAAGACCCTTCTTTTTACTTACGGACTCTTTGGAGGCTGATCCCTTGGGGAAATAGTGCGGCTGGGTTACTTCCAGGCGCGGACTCTGACGAAGATTCCTTTCCCCTCTTTGAGGCCTTGACCCCTGGATCTTCTGAAGCGGTCCTCTTCAATCCTCGAAGGATGGGACTTTTAATCCCTCCTTGATAGCCTCCTTCGTAGAGGCAGTTGCTTCCCCGCTCCCCCCTTCGCCTTCTTCAAAAGCGCGACCTTCAACATCTTGGTCGACATGGGATCGGCGTGGTCTCGGGGAGGGCGGACACCTTATTAACTTTGCCTTGGCAATCCACTCTGTTCAAAGCGGCTCCTTTAAAGGGCATATATATATGATAAATGAATGAACAGCCTGTCCGGTTACAGGACTACTTACTTGAGTATCTGGGTGATTTGCAGCTTAGTCCTGCGTCCTCAGTCAGGTCCGGACACTTCTCGTGTGATCCGAAGAACAGTTTATACATCTCCACAGGCGTCGTGCCCATAAAATTTTGGAGAGCTCGTGGTCCCTCGGTTGAATTCCCACGGCGAAGGGGCTAGCGTTTGCAGGGCTGAGGCGCGGATCACCATAACATGCGCTCTGCAGCAGATTGATCTCTCTCTCTCTCTTGGAGGTCTCGAATAAAGCCCTGCAGCAAAGGCGTCCTTGGATGGCCCCAGTCGAGCCCTTATTGACCCATGATGCCGGCCCGCTGTGGTGGACTGGCGGCGGGGATCGCCGCCCATTTGGTGCCCGAGGGGGCGGTGACATAAAACCACTCCCGTTGCCACAAACCAAGCTCCTCTTGAAAAGAGCCCTCGGGCCATGGAGCATCAGCACATTTTCTTATGACCGCCCCTCCGCACTCTGCTTGTTGCCCCCCGGTCATCTTTGGCTCCACCTTGAAGGTCTTGATCCACAATCCAAAGTGGGGGTGATATGGAGGAAGGCCTCACATCGACAATGAATGGCGAGATATGGAGGATGGACTCAGTTCAAGTCATGCAAATCCAGCCCATAATAAAACTGAGCCCCGCACAAAGGGATCCGTCGGGAAGCCTAAACCCGAAGGAAGTGAGACCACGAACACCACGCTCTCGCCGGGCTCGGGAGTGGGAATGACCTACTGGAGCAGGTAGCCTATCGAGATCCGCGGTTAGATACTGGCGTCTCGCAGCTTTTACGTCTTCTTGTGTGCGGAGGAAGACATCCATCGGCCGTCTTTGGTGGAGCGGACATCGTCGAAGGTCGAAGCGCCTAAATCTGAAGCTTTGGGTGTTGGAACTTGAAGCGCGGCGAAATCGATGGAGGTGTAAAAGAAGAGGGCCTTGGTCTCATTATAAAGAGGTTGAATAGCAAGAGCCCACCCGTGGTCGATTAGGACTCGCCTTTGATAGAGGCGTGCCAGCGAAGCGCGGTTGGGTTACCCGTCCGTATTGATGGGAATCCCGGAATAAGGGGGCCACGATCTATGCTTTGATAAGGCGTGCCAAGAAACCGCCTCGCTAAGCGCTGAGGTGGAGCGGTAAATAAGCGATTCATATAAAGGCCTGGCCGTGGTGTGATGTCACGCCCGCGGAATCGTCAGCAGATCGTGCAAAATTTATTCTCTCTACGGTGGTATGTGGAACTTGTTTTGCGAGCGGACACTATCACAGTGTTCAAAACCTTCTATGAAGTATTCGGAGGAGAATCCGCCTCGCAATGCGAAGACAATCAAGCGCGGACTCATCATCATTGAAGCCTGGTTGAGAGAGCTCTTGAGGAGTCTGGACTAGGGGTGTCTGGATAGCGGACTATAGTCACGGCGGACTCCAAGACTATGAAGATACAAGATTGAAGACTTCGTCCGTGTCCGGATGGGACTTTCCTTGGCGTGGAAGGCAAGCTTGGCGTCGGATGTGTAGATCTCCTACCATTGTAACCGACTACTGTGTAACCCTAACCTATCCGGTGTCTATATAAACGGAGGTTTTAGTCCATAGGGCGAACAACAATCATACCATAGGCTAGCCGAGGTTTAGCCTCCTTGACCTCGTGGTAGATCTACTCTTGTACTACCCATATCATCAATATTAATCAAGCGGGGTAGGGTATTACCTCCATCGAGAGGGCGAACACAGGTAAAAACATTATGTCCCTTGTCTCCTCTTACCATCCGCCTAGGCGCACGATTGGGACCCCCTACCGAGATCCGCGGTTTGACACGACACCCAGTTTGGGCCCTCGATACCCTACTTCCAGCTTGATTGATCTTGATGAATATGAGTATTACAAGAGTTGATGTACCGCGAGATCGTAATGGCTAAACCCTAGAAGTCTAGCCTATATGACTATGGTAATGTGTATCTGACCTTTCCGGACTAACCCCTCCGGTTTATATAGACACCGGGGAGATCTAGGGTTTACATGGAGTCGGTTACATAAGAAGGAATCTTCGGTCACCAAGCTTGCCTTCCACGCTAAGTAGAGTCCAATCCGGACACGAGTATGGTCTTCGGTTGTCTGCGTTCTGGGAACGGGGGTCCCCAGACTTGCCTTCCTGCGGTCCACGGCGTGGCTAAGCTAGCAGGCCGTACGACCCATCTTCATTGACAAGGCATTCAAGACCCTCGCGAGGGGACAAGCCCCGCGGGACGGACAATGTAAGACCTCCTCAGGAGCGGCCTAGTCAGGCAGGCTCACAAGGAGCGGAGATATCAAGGCGGGGCAAAACTCGCGAGGCTCGCGTGACGTGAGCCATGATGATCGGCACCAGGCAGGCGCCAGGCGGGCGCCAGCGCGCGCAGCGTCCTTATTTCCTCTTTGGTGCTAAGGAGGCACGTTTTGGGGAACGTAGTAATTTAAAAAAATTCCTACGCACACACAGGATCATGGTGATGCATAGCAACGAGAGGGGAGAGTGTTGTCCACGTACCCTCGTAGACCGATAGCGGAAGCGTTAGCTCAACGCGGTTGATGTAGTCGTACGTCTTCACGATCCGACCGATCCAAGTACCGAACATACGGTACCTCTGAGTTCAGCACATGTTCAGCTCGATGACGTCCCGCGAACTCCGATCCAGCAGAGCTTCACGGGAGAGTTCCGTCAGCACGACGGTGTGATGACGGTGATGATGTTGCTACTGACATAGGGCTTCGCCTAAGCACCGCTACGATATGACCGAGGTGGAATATGGTGGAAGGGGGCACCGCACACGGCTGGGAGAAATCAACAGATCAACTTGTGTGTCTAGAGGTGCCCCCTGCCCCCGTATATAAAGGAGCAAGGGGGGAGAGGCGGCCAGCCAAGGAGGGTGCGCCAAGGGGGGAGTCCTACTCCCACCAGGAGTAGGACTCTTTGGAGTAGGAGAAGGGAAGGAAGAAGGAGAAGGAAGGAAGGGGGCGCCCCCCCTCCCTAGTCCAATTCGGACCAGTCCATGGGGAGGGGTGCGGCCACCCTTTAAGGCCTTTCTCTCCTTTCCCGTATGGCCCATTAAGGCCCAATATGAATTCTCATAACTATCCAGTACTCCGAAAAATACCCGAATCACTCGGAACCTTTCCGATGTCCGAATATAGTCGTCCAATATACCGATTTTACGTCTCGACCATTTCGAGACTTCTCGTCATGTCCCTGATCTCATGCGGGACTCCGAACTACCTTCGGTACATCAAAACACATAAACTCATAATACAAATCATCACCGAATGTTAAGCGTGTGGACCCTACGGGTTCAAGAACTATGTAGACATGACTGAGACACGTCTCCGGTCAATAACCAATAGCGGAACCTCGATGCTCATATTGGCTCCCACATATTCTACGAAGATCTTTATTGGTCAAATCGCATAACAACATCGTTGTTCCTTTGTCATCGGTATGTTACTTGCGAGATTGATCCTCGGTATCTCAATACCTAGTTCAATCTCATTATCGGAAAGTCCTTTACTCGTTATGTAATGCACCATCCATAACTAACTCATTAGTCAAATTGCTTGCAAGGCTTATAGTGATGTGCATTACCGATAGAACCGAGTTACCTCTCCGACAATCGGAGTGACAAATCCTAATCTCGAAATACGCCAACTCAACAAGTACCTTCGGAGATACCTTTAGAGCACCTTTATAATCACCCAGTTACGTTGTGACGTTTGGTAGCACACAAAGTGTTCCTCCGGTAAACGGGAGTAGCATAATCTCATAGTCATAGGAACATGTATAAGTCATTAAGAAAGCAATAGCAACATACTAAACGATCAAGTGCTAAGCTAACGGAATGGGTTAAGTCAATCACATCATTCTCTAATGATGTGATCCCGTTAATCAAATGACGACTTATGTCTATGGATAGGAAGCTTAACCATCTTTGATTCAACGAGCTAGTCAAGTAGAGGCATACTAGTGACACTCTTTTTGTCTATGTATTCACACATGTATCAAGTTTCTGGTTAATACAATTCTAGCATGAATAATAAATGTTTATCATGAAATAAGGAAATAAATAATAACTTTATTATTGACTCTAGGGCATATTTCCTTCAGCCGGTAATTGCAATACCGAGCATCAAGCAAAGGTTTCCATATCGGTGCTACGAGATCGAAGACCAGCAGGACGGCAAGATGGAGGTCACCATGGAGCCCAAGACGGCGTCATCACCAGAGTCTTTTGCAGGCGAAGACCACTTTCGTCAGGATATCTTGTACTAGCTGTCCCCTTTCAAATTGCCCGCCGTTGTTGGCTCCCTTCCCGCTTAATATTTGGGGAGAGGACCAGGGCCTATATAAGTAGAGCTAGCCACTACCGTAGAGGGCATCTTGGATCGATCTAATTCAGAGGCATCTCACCCACACAAGTTAGCCGAGCACAAGAGCACCTCAACCTCAGGAGGTTGTTCTTCCCCTTGTACTATTCATCATCAGCCCAAGAGGCAATCCACCACCACCACACTTGAGTAGGGTATTACACCTAGCAGTGGCAGAACCAATATAAATCTCGTGTCTTTCTATGTTGCAAGTTAAATCGAGTTAGATCATGAGACCTTAGCGAGCTAGGGCATAGATTGGTAGGAGGAAAGAACTTGCGCCCGAGTTGAACCTTAAGGGTTTTGCGGAACCCCAGATCCGACATCGGTCTTCATGTCTTCATAGCCCATCAGTCCGGACCATGGATAACAGAAGTGGCCTGGCAGAGACCCCTTAGTCGGGACTCCGTCGGTGGGTGCCTTGACTATAAGGAACTATTTATCCGCCTAGCTTTCTCTACTAATCCTTCTAGTGATCGGTATGCAATGCATGTGTCCGTAGACATGACAACTTGTCCATGGAAGTTCAACTACGGTTACCATCATGTTTCATCCACTGCCACTCGCGATTCCCACGACGTCGCTCCAACCCACAGAACCACGTGCCCCGACGTGCGCCTCACCCCTCTCGGCCGCACCGCCCCTCTGCCTTTGTGTGCATGACATGTGGGCCACCTTAAATTCGGCGAGCATCAAGTTCTACCACAGACACAAACGATTCCCACGACGCCGCATGAACCCATGACACCACACGTCCCCCGACCTGAGGCTCACCCCTCTCGGCCCCACTGCCCCTCTAAATTTGATTTTGAAACTTATAAAATGAAAAGATTCAAAACAAATAAACTGGGAGAGAGGGAGTATATCGTAGGATGTGTCCCATAAGAAACAAGTCCCCTGGTTTGTCTCCGTGAAGATGCGGTTAGAAAGGACCTGACGTCTTCGTACTTTCGTCTGACAACAAATCGGCATGAGACGACATGGTCCACCTTTGACCGCCATGTGCAAGGTTAGTGCTATCATATTAAATCTCACGTGGTTCTATCATACCAATTCATGCGGTGCCCGCTGCATAGCTGATCCCAATGTTGGCAAAGGTTCTCACAGGAGCGGTGTCACCATTGTAAATGTTAATGCAAATTGATGTTGGTACCCTTGGTACATATTGAGGCCAATCTCCACTCGCATCGAGCCTAACACAGTGAAGCAGTGGGCAGGGAGAATTAGGAAATGGACACGAGTAGTCTTTAGAATGCATTTACTACGTGATCAAACTCATCTTACACTGCTCATTGGAGAAATCCGAGTGCCCTCAGCGTCGGCATCTCAAGGCGTCAACTTGCAACTCGACCACACAGCGGCTGGAGAGACCCCAAGGAAACATCCTCGTGCGTTCCACGGAACATCAATATGCATTTGTATGAGTAGTTTATCTTGTGAGAGAAAAGGATGAACGATGGAAGGCCTCTAGAGATAGAGATAGACACTAGTACTACCAATATGCTGGCCCGTGCGTTGCAATGGATCCAAAGTAGTAGAATAATACTTGTTCACGTGCTTGAAATATAAACACTCTAGTTTTGATATACATGTGTCAGCAGACATGACAGCTTGTCCATGGAAGTTGAACCATGGCGACCATCACTGTCGGATGTCGGGTTCCGGCAGACCCTTAAGGTTCGAACTCTGGGGTGCACACGAAGATCTCTCCCCTACCGATCTACGTCCGATCGCCTCGTGAGATCTAAGCTGAAAACTATGAACAACACAAGGGACACACGATTTATACTGGTTCGGGCCACCGTTGTGGTGTAATACCCTACTCTAGTGTGTGGTGTGGTGGATTGCCTCAGGGGCTGATGATGAACAGTACAAAGGACGAGCAGTCTCGCGAGAGGTGTTCTGCTTGGGTGATTTTGATCGCCTCTCTCTCTCTCTCTGGCTAGGGCTCTCTCTCTCTCTGATCCCTCTGTCTACGGTGGTGGCTAGCTCTATTTATAGAGGCCCTGGTTCTCTCCCCAAATATTGAGCGGGAAGGGCGCCAACAACGACCATTTTGAAGGGGAACATCTAGTACAAGTTATCCTGACTAAAGTTGGTCTTCGGCTGCCAAAACCACTGGCAATGACGCCGTCTTGGGCTCCATGGTGACCTCCATCTTGCCGCTCCGCTGGTCTTGGTCTCATTGCACTGAAATGGCAACCTTTGCCTAATGCCTCGTACTCTACGTCTGTGCTTGCCCCCTTTGCACCAAAGAGGAAAAAAGGACACAGCGCAGGCCGGCGCCCGCCTGGCGCCCGCCTGGTCTCGATCATCATGGCTTGCGTCCACGAGCACCTCGCGAGTACCCTGCCTTGATCTCTCCGCCTCCTTGCGAGCCTGCTGGCGAGGCCGCTCTGAGAAGTCTTGTGTCGTCCGCCCGTAATCTGGCCCCTCGCGAGGTCTTGAAGTCTTCTTGTTGATGAAGATGAGCCGTCTGGGCCACCACTTGAGCCACGCCCTTGAGGCGCGGGAAAACAAGTCAGGGACCCCCATTCCCAGAACGCATGACAGTGGCCCAGGCCCAAAGCGGCGCTCGGACTTGGCTTAGCGAAGAAGCGAAGGGGCAAGTCTGCGAACACCATGAGCCCCATCGGCCTTCTGACCTTGGGCGCCAGCGTGGCGGTTGATAGGGCGTGGGCGTCTCCGCTTTCCCCGCTGCCTCGGCAAGCTGCTTTCGGCCCGACAAAAGGCTGGCCCGGGGTTAGCCTTACCTTCATTACTCTCGTTCTCCTTGCTCCAGATCCCCTTTCTTGCTTTTCGCCCTCCTGCTTCCAAAATCTCCAGATCTGCCGCATCCTTTTTCCCAGGCGAGCAATGGCAGCCCGCATGACCCCGGCTGGGGCCGCATCAGCCTGGTACTCACCGGCTCTGGTCTCCCCCAATGTGACAGAGAAGATTCTTGCCCTCACGCGCCAGATGGAGGCGTCGCAGATCAACGAGATGGGGGAGACCGTGCTCCGGCTTGGCTCCGCCCGGCCGGAGGACAAGGGGAGCACCTTCTACCCCCTCTTCATGAGCGTCGTTATCGCTGGTCTGGTCCCTCCTTTCTCTGAGTTCTTCCTCGCCGTCCTTCGCCAGTATCAGTTGCATGCTCTGCATATCCATCCCAACTCCATCCTTCTCCTGTCGATCTTCGCCTACTATTGTGAGGTGCACGTCGGGGTGGTGCCCTCCGTGGCCTTGCTGCGCCAGTTCTTCTCCCTCCGGGTCTCCGTGGCAATAACTTCGGTGTCTTGTGAGCTTTCGCATACTCAAGTCAACGCCATCTCAAAGGCGGGAAGAGGGCCGAGGGTTTCGAACAAGTGGGTCATGGTGAGCGCTTGAGAGCCACAACCTCTGCTAGAGTTGCCCACAAAGCAGCTGAGGCTGTTGTGAAATAGCGTTATATCGACTAAAGGGGGTGAATAGGCGATTTTATAATTCTTCAATGAGGAATTTGCTGGTGAGGAAATTCCTAAGTGAAGAACTACTTACTGTGGAATAAGTACTCGAGAAATAAGCATAAGAGAATGCGGGCATGGTCATCATGATGAAATGAAGACAATCAAAAATCTGAAAAGCGTAAACACGAGGATAACACAAGATGAAGACAAGCGGTGAAGAAATTGAGGCGAGGAAATTGAAAGTCTTGATCAAAGTCTTCAAACACAGATATGAATGAACACTCAACACGATAATGAGGAAATGAAAGAGTTGAGGAAATAGAACCGATTAGGTTGGTGAAGACAATGATTTGGTAGACCAGTTCAAGCTGTTGTCTCGGTTATGCGTCTGGTTGGAGTGGTGAGTATTTAAACTCGAGGACACACAGTCCGGACACCGATCGCTGAGCACGCAGCTCGGGACACCAAGTCCTCACCGTATTCTCCTTGAACTAAGGTCACACAGACCTCGTCCAATCACTCGTGGTAAGTCTTGAGCGACTTCCAAACCTTCACAGACTTGGTCACTCGGCGATCCACAATTCCTCTTGGATGCTCTAGACCATGGCGCCTAACCGTCTGGAAGAAGCACAGATCTTCAAAGGTAACAAGCGTCGGATCACGCAGGATCAATCTCTTGATGATGCTCAATCACTTTGGGTTTGTAGGGGTTTGGTTTTGGGTTTTCCTCACTTTCGATGATTTTCGCTCAAAGTCCTCGGAGGATGGGTTGCTCTCAAATGACAAGTGTCAAGTTCTCTCGGAGCAGCCAACCAGCTAGTGGTTGTAGAGGCGGCTATTTATAGCCTAGGGAGCAGCCCGACATGATAAGACATAAATGCCCTTCAATGATATGACCGTTAGGTGGATAAGATATTTTGGGACAGGTGGCGCCTGCACACAACAGCGATCGGAAATTTGACTCTCAAATTCCTCGGGGCTATCATGTTCCTCCTTGTGTAGGCAATCCACCTTTGGCGAATTCCTAACTCCTCGGTCGAACAAATTCCTCGGCGACGGAAGAACCGTCTCATCCTTTGAAGAAATTGGCTGAGCTGTATGAGATTTCAAAGGCTTCACTCGAAGGGATTGGTAGGTGTAGGATTTTGAGTTGAGCATCACATGGAAATTTTTCCTTAGTATTTCCTCGACCCCTTTAACGATCGGTGTTTCCTATGACTCAAGAAAGAAAAGCGAAACTACGAAAACAAAAGTCTTCACGCTTCATGTTCCTCAAATGAATACCAAGTCTTCAAGGTCACACCAATTTCTTCACTTTCAAAGTCTTGAATATCAAAGTCTTCGATCGAAGAACTTCATTTTTAGAATTCGACTTTCTCTGTAAATATCAAACTCCTCATAGACTTATAGACTGTGTACACTCATAAACACATTAGTCCCTTAACCTATAAGTCTTCAATACACCAAAATCACTAAGGGCACTAGATGCACTTACAATCTCCCCCTTTTGGTGATTGATGACAATATAGGTTAAGTTTTCAACGAGGATAAACATATGAAGTGTAAATACTGATATTGAGGAATTTGATTGCAAGATATAGAAGAACTCCCCACGAAGATGTGCATAGTGAGGAATTTGCTTTTGAGGCATTGCACATTTGAAGAGTTGAATCATGGAGATCTCCCCTATATCTTGTAATTCATACGCATTTGACATATAATATGAAGAATTTGAAATGCATGATGAAATATGGTGGTGATGTAATTCAGCATGCGTGTATTAACATAAAATGAGGAATAAGCATGCGAGAGGAACACATCAAAAGTATCGAGCACCATCGGGTTTAAGATTACAACTCGATCCAATAAAGTTTCGAAAAGCGAGAGTTGTAACTTAGCAAAAAAATGCCCATATAGTAGACCGGCTTGAAGATTAACTCAAATTTCTCCCCTTTGTCATCGAATGACCAAAAGGATCGGCGAGGACTAAGCATACGAAGAATTTCAAGTTGATGAAGGGCGCTTGGCGTTGTTGGGGTCGGTTGTCATAATAAGGCTGCTGCTTGATGTCATCAAGTCTTCATTTTCATTAGTGTCTCTCGATGAAGAATAGGAGCTGGCCACCAAGGAAGGAACTTACCTTCTTGTATTTCTTCGGTGGAGGTGCAGACCAGTCAAATTCTTCCTTGAGACCCATTGTCTTCAGTTCTTCTGCGTTGTAGACTTTAGAAAGAACAGCCAGTGCGGTTGAAGGTTTCATGGAGGTAGTATTGGTTTTCTTCTTTGCATTGTGTGTAGAGGTCATGTTGTGAAGAATTGACCAAGCGGCGCTTGACCCATTTATGATTGCGATCAACCTTGATGAAGGCGAGGAGTAACTCACGATCGATCATCACCTTGGGTGTTACGGCTTGAGGATTTTGCTTGGTGAGGTATTGGCGGCGAGTCATGTGTGGCGAGTCATCATTGGTGGAGTAGGATGCAACTTTGCGAAATTGACCATCAATGGGCGAATGCCTTCATCTATCTGGTGATAGCCTTGCCCTTGTCATCGGTGAGGAAAATGTCCGTTTGAGGACTTCAATCGAGGGCAAGTAGCTGCGAGTGGTTGAGTATCAGCCTTGTAATTGGTGAAGACCTTGTCTGATGAACCTCATAATCCATGGTGCATAAGGCTTGACTCAATTGGTGACATAGCAATGTTAGCGAGTCCTCATGAAGAAATCATGGAAGTTGATGGGAGCGCCATGAATGATATTGAAAAGCATATTCTTCATGATGCCAGCGACTTCTTCATCATTTGAGTCGTGGCCTTTGATAGGACTCATTGTCTTCGTCGAATCGATAGACAGTCCGAGGCACATACAATAATTCCTTGACGAGAATTTGGTTCTTAGGGCCTGCCACAGCTTCAAAGGCTTCATCGGCACTTGCATATAGTGATTTGGCTTCGGGTTCATTGTAGATACAGCGCCATCAAGGGAGGGCGAGTGGTAGGGCGCGAAGCAATTGATTCTTGGTGCCTTGTAGTAGTATTTTCGGACATCGGTCCAACACCCATGAGTTCACATCTTGGCGTCTCTAGTGATATGCAGCGTCGCATAGAATTGAAGAATGAGTTCTTCATTCCAATCCACGAGATGTCGGTCAGAAATTGAAGTCACGCATCGTGAAGAACAACGAGGACGATCTCGAAGCTGGCGGAGATTCCATGTCCACATGAAGAATATGTGCATGATCGAAGACTTTGTCTTTGTTGGAAACAGCGAGGAATAGAAGTTGGCTTGACTAGCAGTCGAAGCGCCTCTTCCTTATCTGGCGAGTCATATGGGTTGTAATCCGTGAAGAACACGTGCTGCCAAAGAAGTCTTCAGCCTTGAACTTTTGCTTAGTTGAGAATGGATTCTTTGGCTTTGGTAATGGAGTGTCGATGAGTTGCATCACGACCTCTGGAATCCCAATCTCAGGTTCTTGGTGAGGAATTTCTGGTTCCTCTACATGTGCGATCGAGGATCGGCATCGGCGAGTTCATCAGCGCTAGTGGCTGGAATTTCTTCATGTCAGATGAAGTGGGATGAGTTTCTTGAGCCCATTTGAACTATAGGGGCGGGGGTGAGGAATCTGTTGGATTGGGGTGAAGAGTGGAGAATTTGGATCTTGACTTTCCCAAAAGTCATCGTTCATCACTGGCGTTGTGCTTCCAATATCCACATCTTCTTCAATTTCCTCAACACCAGCCTCTTGACTGTGGTGAGGCATAGGCGAGAAATGATTGGGGTTGAAGGATTGCTTCCACTTTAATTTCTTCATCAATCTGCTCGACAAAGCAGCAAAATGATTTTCTTCATCGAGATCCGCTTGGGATCTCATAATCTTCACCAAAGGAACAAGGTCCTTTGATGGCATGGAGAAATTGGAACAACATCAATGGGATTTTCAAATGAGCTGGTCATTGTCTTCATCTTCTTGGGGCTGAAGAATTTGAAGTAGCGGATGCTTTACTTTTCTTCTTTGCAGCTCGTTCGCAGCCTTGGTCTTCTTCACATCGGATCGAGATGGAAGGATTGGAGTTAGTGTAGGCGCGGGAGGAGGTGAGGAATCTGGTTGAATTTCCTCGGCATGGCCAGATGCGATTGCCACGACTTCTTGATTTCTTGAGCGCACCACTAGTGGATGCCACAGCAATTTCTTCGGTGGCTGGAATGGAATCATCAGCCACGGAACTAGCATTGTCTTAAGCAGCATGAACTTCATCGGTGGTCTTGGCATGTTCTTTAGTCTGCTGGCGAGAGGCTCGACTGAGGAATTTCTTGTTGCGTTGGGGCAGCAACATTTGAGAACTTCTTTATCAGTTGACAAATCTTACTTTGGCTCCTTGCCAATCAGCATAATATGAGTCAAATTTGTATTTGAGGGCTTTGATGTCGACTGCATCTTGATAAGTTCTTGAGTTGTCATCTTGACAACATTTTTCTTCAAGAGTTTCTCTTTTACATCTGCGATTTCTTGATCTCTCGGCCGTATCAAATTTCCATTTCTCCTCTTGGATGAAATGAGTCGACATGTGACTTTGGCGGTGTCAACTTGAAGTCGAGGCATAGGAGTGTTTGGGTCCTTGTGCGAGAGATCAATGTAGTCTAGGATCGCTCTTGGATCCAACAACGATGTACAGTGTGCCTTTGGCTCTATGACCCTTTCTTGTCGGTCTCGATGATTTCCAAGTTCATCATCATCAGCCTCATCATCTTGGTGGCTCTTGGAAGGTGACCTGTTTCTTCTTGGGACTTGGCGAGGACCTCGTCCATTTGTGGCCTTAGTCTTGACGAGTTGGGCGGATGAAGAATTTGGTGCGGTGAGGAACTTCTTTGAGACACGGAGGCAATGGAGATACTGCAGTCCTTTGTACGTGGCGGATGCACGAGTCTTGAGGACTTTGTCGGGCTGCTAAGGACTTTGTAGGGGATCTTGAGGACTTGGAAGGGCAGGGCAGCATGAGGAAGTGGCCGTGAGGGGCACGGTGAGAACAGCCGTGAGGGCACTATTGGTGAAACACTTGGCTTGTGCGGGCTTCTTTGCCATTGATTTTCTTGGCTTGCAGAGGCCTCGATGGCAGCAGCGATGGCGAGTCCTCATTAAATTTCCTCCTTTGCCTCGTTGGCTTGTCTTGCCAATTTGGCTTGGCACTTGGCCCATTCTTGGAAAGTCCTCACCACGCTTGATCTTTGGTGGGGTCGACTACTTGACCGGTGCCAATGGAGCTCTTGGGCATGGAGGATTGAGGCGATTTTCTTCATGTACTTTGGAGTAACATATCTGTACTCCCTCCATTCCCTTGCCCATCTCCTTTCAATCCTTTGAATCGCACCTTGCGCTGATTTTTATTTTCTTTTCGAACTCGGCTTCATCGGTGTGCAATAATCAGCATAAATGTCCTCGAGGTATCTCAAGCGAGTCATGACCTCGAGGCCTCTTTCCTCCTTTACGTGGCTTCTTTCATACGCCATATTCTTGGTGAGGAATTTGAACAATCGAATTCTCTGAAGAAGTATGCAACTTTTCTTCGAGGCAGCTGCAAATGAGTTAAGTTGATGAGAATCTAGTGATTCAGCGGACATGAGTACTGTGAGCAGTATAGTTGCGAGGAATTTGGAGAGGTCATATCGTTCTCGAAGGTTTTCAAAAGAACTAGTTTGAGGAATTTGACGGATGAGCCTTGAAGAATTTCACTAAGCGATCTTTGTCTTAGGTTCGAGTTGTATAGATCGAGGATCCACACAATTAAGGATCTTGAAGAAAAATCATTGCTTAGAGAAACAAATCAAGAACATATTTTGTTTGAGGTGTTCATATGTGTGAAGATTTGAAGAATAGACACCTTTGAAGATTTTCAGGAAGGTTTGAGAATCAAAGCGAGTAATAAAAGTAACTTTTAATTAACGAACTGAAGAACATGATGGCGAGAAGAACAGATGGGAAGTTCATCAGGTTAGATCTTCACGCCCTAACTTCGGCGGAGGAAGACAGCTACCTCGGCGGAGTGAAGATTTCATGATCGGTGGCAATCTGATGGCGGACGAGTCGGCGGTGAAGCTCTTCCTCACCGTGACGATGGAGTAGCGGTGGCGCTAGGGTTTGAAGCTCGGCGAGAGAGAGAAGCGGTCGGCGGATAAAGGTAGTGAGGAAGGGAGAGGGGTATATATAGCCACGGTGAAAACTGTTCCCGAAGATTTGGGACGAGCGTGCCTGACCCTTCTCATTAAACTTGACATGTGTCACTTACGTCTTGAAAAGTGGAGATTGTGTTAGATCGTGGGTGAATAGATAAATCTATCGTGGGAGCGTAGCGGTTTGGCGGCAAAATGAAAGTTTGGATAAGATCAGTTTTAAAGTTCCGTTCGCAATTTCTTGGTGACAAGGACACGGTGAAGATTTTGAGCGAGTTTCAAATAGAGCACATGAAGAATTTGTGAATAGATTGGGTTGAGTATAGCATAGAGGGAAGGGTCGATCACATTCACTTAGCGAGAAAAAGCAACTTGAAGAAATATCCATAAGTGAATGTTGTAGAGGACATAAACCCATATATATATATAGCCAATGAAGAAAAAGCAGCGGAAGCAGTGAAGATTTTGCAAAGTTGAAGAATTTGAAAAAGCGAGGAAAAACTCAAATTGAAGATTTTCAATTTTGGTGGTGGCGTGACCCACCGTATAAGAATGATGATTTCAAACACCGCGTACAATTGTCGTAGGGTTCTGAGAATCAAATTATTCATTAATTTCTTCACACTTAGAGTGTTATTCTTCATTGATTGAAGAAAAGCGTTTCTTCATGTGTTGCATCTAAGTCATCAATTTTGCATAAGTGTCGGGATGTGTCCTTTTCAAAGAACATTTGAAGATTCTAAGATATTTAGCTCACATCGCAACTTGCTAAATCTCTTCTCATCTAAGGGCTTTGTGAAGATATCGGCTAGCTGTTCTTCAGTCTTCACATGCTCGATGGAGATGTAAGCCCTTCAACACATGATCATGAAGAAAATGATGATGAATTTGAATGTGCTTTGTCTTGAGTGCTGAAGCTGGGTTGTGAGAAATCTTGATGGCACTCTCATTATCACGATGAGAGGTACATTCTTCACGTTGATGTCGTAGTCCTTGAGTGTTTGCTTCATCCATAGCAATTGAGCACAACAAGAGCCAGCAGCAATGTATTCAGCTTCCATGATGAGCGGTGATCGCGATTCTGTTTCTTGAAGACCAACGGACCAAAGATCGTCGGAAATGACAAGTACCGGATGTTGACTTGCGGTCCCACGATCACCAGCATAGTCAGTCGAATATCAATGAGATCAAAAGTAGAGCCCTTGGGGTACCATAATCCTAGTGTTGGTGTGTGAGCTAGATATCGAAGAATATGCTTCAGAACCTTATGGTGTGATTCCTTGGTGTAGCTTGAAATCAGGCACACATGCAAACACTAAGCATTATATCTGGCCTAGATGCACATAAGTACAATAGAGAACCAATCATGGGCGGTATACCTTGTGATCGAAGTCAATACCATTTTCATCGATTGCATAGATGGCCATTTGTGGGCATAGGAATTTTAACGCCTTTGCAATCTTGCATGCGAATTTCTTGAGGACATCTTTGAGGTATTACTCTGAGATATGAATATGCCATTGTGTTGTTGTGAATTTGAAGACCTAAGAAGAATTTCAATTCTCCCATCATAGAAATTTGATATTCTTCACTCATCATATGAGCAAATTCATCACTATAACGTTGGTCGATACAGCCAAAGATAATATCATCAACATATATTTGGCACACAAACAGTTCACCATCATATGATTTAGTAAAGAGAGTAGAATTGAGTGAACGGGTGTGAAGCCATTTTTCAAAAAATTCCTTCAATGTATCATACCACGCCGTAGAACCTATTTTAGACCATAGAGGGCCTTGTTGAGTCTGAAGACTTTGTCGGGATTCTTTGGATCTTCAAAACTGGCGGTTGAGCAACATATACTTCTTCCTCAAGCTTACCATTGAGGAATGCACTTTTCACATCCATTTGATATAAAGTGATATTATGATGGTTAGCATAAGCAAGTAGTATCACGAATAGCCTTAAGTCTAACAACAGTGCAAAAGTTTCATTGAAATCAATTCCTTCAACTTTGTGTGTAGCCTTGAGCTACAAGTCGTGCCTTATTCCTCACCACAAGGCCATTTTCATCTTGCTTGTTGCAGTAGATCCACTTTGTGCCAATGATATTATGCTTGCGAGGATCGGGCGTTTGACCGGTTCGAGATATTGTTGAGCTCGAGCGATGTAATTCTTCTTGCATGGCCTGAATCCACTCGGGCTCGAAATGCTTCATCTACCTTAGTGGGCTCTGTGATAGAGACAAAAGCATAGTGCCCACAAAGTTAGATAAATGTGAAGCTTTTGGCGTGTGAGAGGACACAGGCGCTTCAATGCCATCGATGATCTTGTCAACTTGCACTTCTTTTGCAGCGAGGATGAGCTGGTTGAGGAATTTGATCAGCATTTTCTTGATACCATTTTCTTGACATTATCCTCGGTGCATCAGCTCGGCGTTCTTCATGTTGGAATGAATTCTTGACAGATCCTTGATGGGAATGACATCCTCGGTTGCCTTGAACTTGATAGATTCCTCGGTGCTGGTTCATCTAACACGGAAGGTAGGTGCTCTCTTTGCGAGCCATTAGTTTCATCGAACCGCACATCTCTGATATCAACAATCTTGTGAAAACGATGTTGAAGACTACTGTAGGTGTCGAGTCCTTTCGTAACCAAGCATAAAACCTTAATGTGCTTTGGTGCAAATTTAGAATTGTGATGAGGATCTCTGTCGATTGTCAAAACGGCGGATCTCGAGTAAGGGGTCCCGGCTGTGTGTCTAGGCGGATGGTAACGGAGACAAGGGACACGATGTTTACCAGAGTTGGGCCCTTTGATGGAGAGTAAAACCCTCGTCCTACTTGATTGATATTGATATTGTGGATGTTTACAAGAGTGGATCTACCATGAGATCAAGGAGGCTAAACCTAGAAGCTAGCCTATGGTATGATTGTAAGGGTTGTTGTTACGATAGTCCTCAGACTAGAGCCATCCGGTTTATATAGACACCGGAGAGGGCTAGGGTTACATAGAGTCGGTTACAATGGTAGGAGATCTACATATCGTATCGCCAAGCTTGCCTTCCACGCCAAGGAAAGTCCCATCCGGACACGGAAGTCTTCAATCTTGTATCTTCATAGTCTTGGAGTCCGGTCGATGATGATAGTCCGGCGGATGATAGTTCGGTGATGATGATAGTCCGGCTATCCGGACACCCCTAATCAGGACTCCTCAATAGCCCACTGAACCAGGCTTCAATGATGATAAGTCCGGCGTATCTGCTTGGCATTGCAAAGCGGGTTCCTCCTCAAATGATAGAAGATTGTGAACACCGAGGATAGTGTAAGCTCTGCAAAATAAATTCCACATTCCATAGTAGAGAATAATAATATATACACAAGTTCAATCTCTGGCGTTTTACGTGGCATGACGTCAGACCACTACCAAGCCATTACTCGAATTGTTTTTACTTTACCACCTCGGTAGCATTTAGCGAAGCGGTTTCCCTTGCGTCTTGTCGAGCGAGATCGTGTTTCCCTTAATCAGGATTCTCATCAATCTGGACGTGGGTAACCCAACGCGTCATTGATGGTGGCAACAGGAGATAAGCGAGTTTTACTAGGCGGTGGGGGGGCGTAGACTTCGCCCGCCCATATAAGGGATAAGATTCACCTTCTCACCTCGCCTTCTTCCTCCTTTGCTTATCCATCTCCGCGCTTTTCGAGCTCCGGCGCCCAAGTTCGCGCATCTCGTCTCAACCTTCTTCGACCATGTCCGGGCGGGAGGTAAATGGTTGGCCTCCACCATTAGGAGGGCAAATCACCAAACTTCTGTGGCGCGGATACCTCTCCGGTGACATCGCGCCGGCTGCCCGACGAGGGCAGCTCATCCCACCCAGGCCCCATTTGAGAGGTCATTTTTTCTTCCCCACTTCCTCCATGGATTGGGCTTTCCACTTCACCCCTTTGTCAGGGGCTCATGTTCTACTCGGCCTGGATTTCCATGATCTGGCGCCTAACTTCATCCTCAACATCTGGGCGTTTATCGTGGGTGTGCGAGCCTTCCTCTGCATCAGCCCCACTTGACTTGTGGCTCAAGACCTTCAATGTCAAGCGAAGGTTGTGAAGGAGCACTCAAGCGAGTGCGGGCGCCATGTTGGGCAAGATGCCCAATGTCCTTTGCTTGAAGGGGCCTTCGTGGAATCCGTCATGGGGTGCAATCGGGGTGGTTCTATATCACCGAGCAGCGTGACCCTAAATGGCGGCGGCCCCGAGTTAGATCTGGTATCCCGCATGAGTTCACCTCCTGGAAGAAGGGCTTCTTGTGGGGTAGTTCGAAGGTAGCGGGACTCAAGCCTGCATCAAGAAGCTGGTGAAGAAGCTCGGGCTGGTTAACGTGGTCCAAGTCATGCTCGTCCGCGGATTCTCCCATGCCAAGGCGGGCATTCAATCAATGGGAGTTCGATCCGGAACAACACGGTATTGAACAAGCTCTTGACACAACGTCTGGCGCTGGAAGGTGCTATTCAAGGCGCGAAGCCCCGCATCCATGGTTGAAGATCATGATTTCGCTTCACTGCCTTGGACCCGGCGAGTAAGTGATTCTACCCCTTCTACGGGACACTTGTTTTCATAGTTTGACTCTATCTGGTTTTAATTTCCCATTTTCCTTTGACAGGACTGGATGAAGAAAGCGGAGAAGATTACTGTCCGGCTCCTATGCCATAAAATCAAGTAGGCGGCTCGTCTAGCGAGGCTGCTGGTTCGGCACCCTGCGTGGTGCGGAAAAGAAAACCAAGAAGGAGGCCACGGGTGCTCGAAAGAGCTCCGTTTTCAGTGTCAGAGGACTCAGGCGGACTCCTCCCGAAAATGAGGAGGAGGAAGGGACTCTCTCGGAGGAGGTATATTTGAGTACCTTGGCACCCTTTGCCATGAAGCAATAGGTGGGGCGTAGTCATCACTATCTTCATCAGCTTTGTTGGTAAGGTCATTTTCTTGAGTAGAAGATGGACTTCTTGCGAAAGCGATGCGAAAGCAGACTCGCCACACGGACTCGATTCTTGATGCCTCCTCTTCCTCATGTTCCTCAGATTCAGCTTGAGTCCATTTCCTTGCCAATGAATGCAGAGCCTTCTTGGAGCTGCTCTTCTTGTGAGAAGAAGGCTTTGAGGATTTTGATGATGAAGATTTCTCGATTTCTTCTTCTTCTTAAGCGTCATCGAACTGTAATCCTTGTATTTCTTCTTCTTTAATTCCTTTTCCCGAGGACAATCTTGAATGTAGTGACCAGGTTTCTTGCATTTGTGGCAAAGTCTTCTCTTATAGTCCTTGGATGAGAATCACTGCTCCTTGAGGATTTTCCAAAGTGACCACGTCTTGAGAACTTCGGAATTTCTTCACGGCGTGCTAGCTCTGGCTCAATTCTTGAGGATCTCCAAGGCTACTACCGGTGTCTTCACAATCAGATTCAGAGACACAGCCTTGGCCTTGAGGCGCGTGATTTTCCATAGCTAGAACAATAGATATCTCTCTTTTGACAATTTGGAACTCATGAGTATTTAGCCTCTCAAGGATATCAATTTGGATCAAGTGACTTGTAGTCGTGCGCGCTCTTGTATCATCGGTGCGGAGTATCAAATGAGGAATCAGCGATCTCAACAATTTCTTCACCACCTCATGGTCGGTCATGTCGATGGCACCAAGCGCTTGAAGCTCATTTGAGATGTCGGTGAAGCGATCGAAGGTTTGTTGAACATTTTCGTTGTCGAGTCTTTTGAAGCGGTTGAAGAGATTGCGAAGAACATCAACTCGAGAGTCACGCTGAGTTGAGACTCCTTCATTACTCTGGACGATCTGTCCCGGATGAGCTTAGATTTTTCAAAGCACTCACTCTTCCATATTGACCTTTGCTCGGATGGCCACATATGATATTCTTAAGCGAGAATCGAGTTCCTTGAATCTCTTCACATCGGCAGCAGGAGAGAAGGTGTGGTGAGGAACACCATTTTCCTAACATACGGAGATCGTTGTCAATTGCCTCAAGATGCATTAGCATATTGTTCTTCGATGAGGGTAGTCCGTCCCATCAAGGTAGGACACCCAGCTGAGACCTTGATCATACTGCGGTTGACATAACTAAAACTCGGTGGTTAAACCAAAATCACACAAAACAAGGAGTACCTTTCTCGATACCAATTGAAAGTCGTTATATCGACTAGAGGGGTGAATAGGCGATTTTATGAATTCTTCAATGAGGAATTTGCGGTGAGGAAATTCCTAAGTGAAGAACTACTTACTGTGGAATAAGTACTCGAAGTAAGCATAAGAGAATGCGGGCATGGTCATCATGATGAAATGAAGACAATCAAAAGAATGAGAAAGCGTAAACATAGGATAACACAAGATGAAGACAAAGCGGTGAAGAAATTGGCGAGGAAATTGAGAAAGCTTTAGTCAAAGTCTTCAAACACAAATATGAATGAACACTCAACACGTAATGAGGAAATGAAAGAGTTGAGGAAATAGAACCGATTAGGTTGGTGAAGACAATGATTTGGTAGACCAGTTCAAGCTCTTTGTCTCGGTTATGCGTCTGGTTGGAAGCGGTGAGTATTTAAACTCGAGGACACACAGTCCGGACACCCGATCGTGAGCACGCAGCTCGGGACACCAAGTCCTCACCGTATTCTCCTTGAACTAAGGTCACGAGACCTCGTCCAATCACTCGTGGTAAGTCTTGGAGAGTTCCAAACCTTCACAGACTTGGTCACTCGGTGATCCACAATTCCTCTTGGATGCTCTAGACCATGGCGCCTAACCGTCTAGAAGAAGCATAGTCTTCAAAGGTAACAAGCGTCGGATCACGCGAGATCAATCTCTTGATGATGCTCAATCACTTTGGGTTTATAGGGGTTTGGTTTTGGGTTTTCCTCACTCGATGATTTTCGCTCAAAGTCCTCAAAGGATGGGTTGCTCTCAAATGACAAGTGTCAAGTTCTCTCGAGCAGCCAACCAGCTAGTGGTTGTAGAGGCGGCTATTTATAGCCTAGGGAGCAGCCGACATGATAAGACATAAATGCCCTTCAATGGTATGACCGTTAGGTGGATAAGATATTTTGGAACAGGTGGCGGCGCGCAGCACGACATGATCGAAATTTGACTCTCAAATTCTTGAGGGCTATCATGTTCCTCCTTGTGTAGGCAATCCGCCTTTGGCGAATTCCTAACTCCCGGTCAGAACAAATTCCTCGTGACCGGAAGAACTTCGTCTACATCCTTTGAAGAAATTGGTGAGCTGTATGAGAGTTCAAAGGCTTCACTCGAAGGATTGGTAGGTGTAGGATTTTGAGTTGAGCAGCACATGGAAATTTTCCTTAGTATTTCCTCGACCCCCTTTAGCGATGCGGTGTTTCCTATGACTCAAGAAAGAAAGCGAAACTACGAAAACAAAAGTCTTCACACTTCATGTTCCTCAAATGAATACCAAGTCTTCAAGGTCACACCAATTTCATCACATTCAAAGTCTTGAAAGTCTTGAGAATATCAAAGTCTTGATCGATGAACTTCATTTTTAGAATTGACTTTCTCTATAAATATCAAACTCCTCATAGACTTATAGACCTGTGTACACTCATAAACACATTAGTCCCTTAAACTATAAGTCTTCAATACACCAACATCACTAAGGGCACTAGATGCACTTACATGTTGAGGCGTGGTCCTGCGCGAAGCTTGATGATCGGCGGGCGAAGCTGGTGTTGGAGAAGATGAACGCCGACCTGAGGCTAGGCAGTCTGAGGATGGCGAAGCTGACCGGGGCCTCGCTCCTGAGGGAGTTCCTGTCGCACCGGGTGGCCCCTCTTCAGGCTCACGGATGCTGACGTTGTCCTCCGCCTAAGCTTGGATGCCTGAGCAGCGAGGATCGACGCGGCACTCCACTTCTTGGTTGGAGAGGAAGTGGCGGGCCAGTGGATGCTCGGTCCCTTTGTTCCTTCGTGATTCTTTGGCTGGTGGTGGACACCATGCCCACCTTGACAGGTGGGTCTTGTGCAGTGGAGGATCTGAGGGCAGGCGGAGGATCAGGGCGAGCGTGAATCGGGGGCGACCTTCGAGGGGCGGGGAGACTTCCCCCAGGAGAAGTCCATGCACAGCGATGACAAGGCCAGCACCAGGCGAGAGGAGAGGCGCCCCTGGTCTGAGGAAGGACAGGTTGGGCTGATCTCGAGGTCTACCCGGCCCTCGCATCGGCGAAGTCAGTTCTAGCCCTTGGTGTGCCTTCCCCTACTTTTGGGCCTCCAGCTGAGCCCATAAGAGCTTCGGGCTTCAAGCTTGGCGAGTCCGTGGGATCCATGCGATCAACGATAAGTGTTGAATTCCGCCTCGTTCTGTCTTTTCTTTGTCGAGGCTGACATCTTTATTGGGTAGGCTGCTACCCATGGCGAAGAGCTGAAGGGAGATCTGGCGACCCGCATGGGGCGGGCTCCTCGGCGCGGCGCGTCTTCACTCACGGGGAAAGGGAGGTAGCGGGGCCCTTACGTACCTGCCGGTCTTCCTCGCGAGGCCAACGAGGGCGCTCCGGCAAGGAGTCACCCGCCATGGACCCGCTGACTCTGCAGGTGCCTGCGCTTGATGTTGTCACCGAGGTGGCCGAGGCTCGAGAGGTCCTTCCTCCCAAGCTGTGATCATCTTGCCGTCTTCTCCTCCTACTCCATGGCTCCGTCTCCTCTGCTTCCTCTGTTGCCTTGGACCGTGCCGCCCGCCAGGCTGAGTCGGCTGCGGGAGAATTTCGGGCGCGGACCCCTTTGGTGGCGGATGCAGAGTTGGTCTCCAACGGGTTCATTCAGCGCCTCCGTCCAGCGCGCTGGCCAAGCTGTGGCGGTTTCCGAGGAGGAAGCAAGCCACCTCCCAGCCATGGCCGCTCGTGGCGTGGCGTTGAAGGGCGCCTCAAGCGCCAGGGCGGTGCAAGGCATTGGGAGGCGGTGCAAGGGCTGCGTGATGAGCTCGCCAAGGAGATTCGCGACCACCAGATGTAGGAGGAAGAGATGAAGGCTCGGGGAGGCTCTGTTAAGGACATGACGCGAACTCTCGGCCGACCGCGACCATTTGAAAGGCTGGAGCAGGAGCTGAAGGCGGAGATGATCGAGCTGGATCTGGCGAAGTTCTTGGCGAGATTGCAGCGGCCTTCCGGCGCTCTGAGGAAGGGCTCGCCTAAGCGCTAAAGGCGCTATATGGGGGGGCTGGAGAAACCGTGGCTGGAGCCAAGGAAGGCCCCCAAGCTGGTTCTCTTCCTCGTCGGCGCTTGAGGAAGTCGTGATCGGCATCGGCCCCATGGCGAAGTTGAAGCTTCGCGTCCTTTCCTCCGCAGATCTTGGCGGATCCTCAGCCATGTCTACCTCCACCCAGCGCCAACCTTGGCGACCTGCTGGAGCCCATGGGCGTAAGCGCTCCGCCGCTTGCTGCCGAAGCCATCAAGGGCGGCGGAGGCCTTCTTTGGCAGTTCGTGCCTTCAACACAGCGCAGCGGCTGCTGCGGTTCCACAGCTCTAGGGAATGGGGTTGACAAGCGCGACTCCACCACGAGCGGTGGCGCGGCCCAGGGGTGATCTTCTCGCGTCCTCTTCCTACTTTGATTCCTGCAACATGCACTATGCCTCGTGGAGGCGTTTAAATTAGATATGCAATGCTTGTGAGAACACACTATGGTCTGTAATATTTATACGGATTTGCTAGATTTTGCGATTTCCTTCCTATTTGCTTGTGTTCTACGTCGGCAGGGCCTGGCCCCGCGCATACCTCAGCCGCCGTTAGCCTCGACCGGATCACCAGGACGAGACTAAGGAGTGAGGGGCTACGTGGCAATTTAGGCTCCTGAGTCGCGATGCTCGGGAGTCCCCTTGGCATAAGCGGCAAATAGGGAGGGGGTAGAAGAGAGGATCTGTCGTTCTATGTCGGCAGGGCCCGGCCCCGCGCATACCTCAACGCCGTTAGCCTTGGCCGGATCACGGGGCGGGACTAAGGAGTGAGGGCTACGTGACCAGTTAGGCTCTTGAGTCGCGATGCTCGGGAAGTCCCCTTGACGCTCAAACGAGTCTTCATACCTTGGCTCCGCTCGGGGAGGGGCACACGACGACCAGGTCCGAGGGACCTGGCTGGGTGGCATGTGATCGGGTGTGACCCGGGCACAGCCCCCCTGTCCAGCCCCCTCGCACGGCACTCTCGAGGGGAGGCTTTGCGATGGGGCCAGACACTGAGCTCTGGGCTCCCTGAGGTTGATGCAGCTGTGGGCTGCCCTCAGTTGTTTATCACCAGCGTAGAGCATAGCGCTTCCGTATGTGTACGGACATAGCAGCTCCTCGGCGGTGTCGTCGGCCGGTCACGGACATGGTGCTTCCACGAGTGCGTGGGAGGGCTCCCCTCGGGAGGAGCCCAGGCGTGTATAGCCCGCCATGACATGTGGCCGGCACGGTATGTCTTAAGAGAGGTGTGTCAGGCACCCGTGAGCGGTAGCGGGACTCACGAGGCCCTACCTCGGCGGAGTTGCGCTGGCTCACTGGGCCTTTGTCGATTGGTATGTTCTGCAAGGTGGTTAAAATGTGAATGCTCTCGTCCTCAGGTCGGCCCTCGAGCAAGCTCAACCACGCTAGTATGCAGGTCAGCGATGCCGTGGGTCAAGGCCGGGGTGAGGCTGGAGAGCGATGAAGCCCATGGTCGCGATGCTCGGGTGCCCCACTTTTAGCGTGCAGCGATCGCATGAGGAAAAATAGACCCGTGGTGGGCGGCGGGGCGACAATCATGGGTAGTTCAAGCATGAAGAAACTAAGCAACTTAGATAGATGCGAGAGAAAGCAAGCGCATGCTGGGTCAGGCCCGGCGTCTTGGGGATGATGCAACCGAGGGCTCCACCAGTGAGGTAAGCACAAGACATAAGCAAAGCGGATACATGCAGCGAGGGCGGACCCATGCGACACAGGAATGATCACGGCCTGAGGCGCTCCAGTGCTGAAACTTGAAAGAAGTCACTGATACCATTGCAGAGCGAGTGTCGTTGTAGGCTGGCGGTGCGGGGTGAAAAGCTGATCCTCATGAGCCCTCGGGACTCGAGCCTCGGGAGGCTCGGGAGGTCAGCGGCTCGGCGAGGTCCATCTCCATCTCCTCGAGGCAGCGTGATGCCTGGCCACCTAAGCTTCGGGATGCTCCTCATCGGCGCTGGTGGGCAGCAGCCAGCGTTCGGCAAGCGAAGGGCATCTGAGCGTGGCTGTGCGGTGGACCAGCGCAATGCCCCCAGCGAGGGCTAGATGCACTCTGAGACCACGACTCGATTAAGCCCTGGGTAGTCGATCTGAGGCCAGCAGCCCGCCATCCTCGCTGGATGGGGAGCTCCACTAGGTGGCGGCGGTTGCAGCGCATGACTCTCGATTCCTGCAACTCTTGGCGGCCTTGGTGATGAACTCCCGGGTTGGGTCCTCCTTTCCTTGCGCCTTCCTGAGGGGGCGTGCATGGCTCACGCCTCAAGTGGTGCCCAAGTGCCTCCCTCGTGATCTTGGCAAGTCGGTGGCTCCCAGGGAGAGCCTCGAGCCTGTCGAGGAGGCGGGTGCGCCTTCCTATCGCGATGGAGGTGGCGCCCCTTGGGCGGTTGCATGTCAGGATGTGGCGCCTCGGAGTACTGCCTCCTGAGGCTTTGAGCAGTGGCGTCTTCTTCTTCTTGGGAGCTACTCGGGGTGGTTTCCACTCTTCTGTGCAGGTCCTCGATTGACCACGGCTCGGAAGGAAGCGCTCGAGAGAGCACACGCATCCTTCTCTTCACGGGGACCATGATGACCCGCCACTTCACAGCACCTTGAGGGCGTTGTAGCCATGGTGAGTCACTGCCATGAACTTGGCGGGGCGGATGCCGAGGATGGCATTGTATGGCGGCGAATGTGAGCTACGTCAAAGTCAATGAGCTTGGTGCGGTAGTTGTTGTGCTATCCAAAGGTGACAGGAAGTCGGACCTGCCCTATTGGGACAGTGGAACCATCAGTGACTCCTGAGAAAGGCTTGGTTGGTTGAAGCTGATCGTATGGCACTTGGAGATTGTTGAACGTCTCGGCGGACAGAACATTGAGTCTGCTCCGCCATCGATGAGGTCTGGTGACTTACAAATTGCGATGGTGAGAGCGAGCATTGGGAGGACACGGTCGTGCCCGCACACTTGGCTGATCAGCTAAGCTGAGCGTGATGGCACCATGAGACCACGAGGCGCGTGGCCTCAAGCAGGGAGGACTACATTCACCTCATGAGCAAACTGCTTGAAGATGCTTTGTGAGGCTGGGGCTGGCGCCGCCCAAGATGCAAGTGATTGCGTGGCTCCCGAAGCCCCAGCCCCTCGTCGATGATGGTCTTCATTCCTTCTTGGTGGTGGTGGCGGAGGAGGAAGGCCTCCGTTGCCTTGCAGGCGATCCTCACGAGGCTGATCTCTCCAAGCTCCCTCGCGAGGCTGGTCCCTTAGCAGTCCTCATGAGGCAGTCCGCCACCCTTAGTGAGGGCCACGGCCGCCCAAGCGTCCTCCACCTCTTGCTCCGCCTCGGCCGTAACCCCGATCGTTGCGCTCGGGACGTTGACCGACACGGCCCTCTTGCACAACCCTGAGCTCTTGGCATTCGTTGGTGTTGTGGGTGTGAAGATCGTGATACACACAGTACCGACTGCCCTTGGACGACTCCGGCTGGTCCCTGCCGTGCTTCATGTCGGCTCTCTGCGAGCACAAGCTGCTCGCTGCGCTTCACATCCTTGGCCTTGGCTTTATTTTCCTCTGGGTGCTGCCGGGAGCTCGAGAAGGAAGGCATCTCTCCTCAGCCCTTGCGCGCGGTGTGGCAGATTGAACAACTCGGTGGCGTACACAGATCTTCATGGATGTGGCTCCTCCTTCATCTTGACATCGTGGATGCCATCGGAAAGCGCGAAATGATGGCCTCCTCGGTCACCACAGGAATCTTAGGCGGCGTTGTTGAAGCGCTGGATGTATACGCAAGGTCTCTCGGGCTGCTTTGCTTGATGCGGCGTAGGTCACCCACCCGGCCGACGGACGATCGCGAAGTGCCACTGGAAGTTGGCGATAAGCGGGTGCGCATCTCATCGAGGAAGAGACCGTGCGAGGGCGAGGTTCGAGGAGCAGTGCGGGCGCTGTCCTTTAGTGCCATAGGAAACCTGTTACGCCATGACCTTTTCGTCCTTGTTGGCGTCTTGATGCCCAGCTCGTGAAGTTGTAGGAACTCCATGAGGGTCGGCGATGCCGTCGTGGCGAGGCAGGTCGAGGCTTGAACTTGCTGGCGGCGACCTGCTGCGCCTTCGGTGGTGAAAGCGCGGCGCCTGCGGTGTACCGGAGCTCTGTCGCGTCTGGGGCTTGCTCACGAGGATTCCCAGCTGCGGCTGGAGCCAGCGGGGTCTTGGCGTGGTGGCGCGAGGATGCGGTCGTGGTGCACCGGCGCAAGAACGCGTGCACCTTCTTGGGGACAAGGATTTCTTTGCAGCTCCTTTCTTGTTGTGCGGGTGCGGACGCGGTGGATCTCGAATCACAGGGGCGCGTGCCTTGGAGCAGGGCGCCTTCTTGGGGAGGAGGTGGTGGAGGCACCTCGATCTGCGCCTCTGCGCGGGGCGGAGGCGAGCAGTGAGAGGGGCGGCATAGGAGAGCCCCTGCGGCGCTGCGAGCTTTCGGTGATGCGGGCGAGCCAGTCCTCATAAGTCGTCGGCAGGATGGTGGTGCAGGAGCTCACGTGCAGGGGAACAGCGCAGCGTCTTGGCGTCCGTGGAAGCGCTGACAGGCGTGGGGACGGCGAACCGGCGAAGTCGCGATGGGGTGGCGGAGCGGCCTTCCCGCCGCACCAAAGGATGCAGAGATAAGGCCTGCTGCTTGTTCCCCGTCGGGCCGGTGGCGGCAGGTGATGGGGAACAATGGGGACACCGCCCGGCCGGGAGAGCGTCTGGGGCGGCCTTGACAGGCGGCGAAGCAACCAGCGCTCTCGCGAGCCAGCGGCGTCGACCATAAACGCAGACGGAAGATTGAGCGGGCAGCGGAAGAAAGATTCGGCGCACCCCTACAACACGCCAAATGCGGATGTCGGGTTCAGCAGACCCTTAAGGTTCGAACTCTAGGGTGCGCACGAAGATCTCTCCCCTACCAATCTACGTCCGATCGCCTCGTGATATCTAAGCTAGCGATGAACAACACAAGGGACACAAGATTTATACTGGTTCAGGCCACCATTGTGGTGTAATACCCTAATCCAGTGTGTGGTGTGGTGGATTGCCTCAGGGGTTGATGATGAATAGTACAAAGGATGAACAGCCTCGCGAGAGGTGTTCTTGAGCTGGTGCGATGAACTGCTTGGGTGAGTTCGATCGCCTCTCTCTCTCTCTGGCTAGGGCTCTCTCTCTCTGATCCCTCTGTCTACGGTGGTGGCTAGCTCTATTTATAGAGGCCCTGGTCCTCTCCCAAATATTGGCGGGAAGAGGCCAACAGCGGCCATTTGAAGGGAACATCTTGTACAAGTTATCCTGACTAAAGTTGGTCTTTGGCTGCCAAAAGCACTGGCGATGACACCGTCTTGGCCTCCACGGTGACCTCCATCCTGCCGCTCCGCTCGTCTTGGTCTCGTTGCACTGAAATGGCAACCTTTGCACGATGCCTCGGTACTCCCGTGCATGCTTGCCCCTTTGCACCAAAGAAACAAGGACCTGTTGCATGGTGGCGCCCGCTGGCGTCCTCTGGTCTCAATCGTCATGGCTTGCATCCACGAGCACCTCGCGAGTACCCTACCTTGATCTCTCCGCCTCCTCGCAAGCCTGCTGGCGTGAGCCTGGCTCTAAGGAAGTTTTGTGCCGTTGCCCATGAGTCTTGGCCCCTCGCGAGGTCTTGAGTCTTCTTGTTGATGAAGATGAAATCTTGGGCCACCACTTGATCCACCCATGAGCTGGCAGAGCGAGCAAGTTGTCGGGTGGTAGGTGCGTCATATGCCAACAGGTGGCTAATCATAGTGGGAGCCAATAAGGCGTCATGGCGGTGCACAGAAGCGGGATAAAAGCGAAGAACATGCAGCAGGCGAATCTTACCCGGCTTCGGGGCTCACCGTGGAGATAACACCCCTACTGCTGCTCTGCGGGATCTCCGCATGATCACTAGATGAACAAGTTGCTACAAGATGCTCCTTGAGCTGTTCGGTCAGAGGAAGAAGAAGGGCACGGCTAGCTCTCCTCTTCCCTCTACGTGGTGGCTAAAACTATCGGAGTCCAGCCCTTTGCATGGGTGCCCTGGGGGGTTTATATAGGCCTACCCCCAGGGGTACAATCGTAATCCGGCTAGGTGTGGGCCCTAGCCGTCAGTGTCTTCGTCCGTCGGCTTCTCCGCCGACCGCTGGGGCCCGCCGCCTTGTTGGGTCCCGCCGGCTGCCGGCTTCCTGGTCAACAAGCTGGCCCCATCGTTGAGGCCTTGTCGGGGGCTGGTTACTGTTGCCTCAATCACAGTGGCGAGGGCTTTGCCGGGGTAGTGGCGTGGCTCTGATGCCGCCGCCTTGGCGGTGATCACTGTAGCCTCACGTCGTCTTGCCTCCTTAATGAGGCGCTTCCTTCGAGGGAAGGAACAAGCCGGCTATGGGGAGCCGGCCATGTCCCCGAGCCGGTGGGGAGGCCGAGCCGAGCTTGGGCATCTCTCTGTTGGAGGGACCCGCCACTGCGGGTAGTCTGGACAACCTATAAGTGGTGGCGTCACATTCAACATAGCAGCAGATGTCGCGCCAGGACGGGTGATGGCTGCGCAAATGCAGTGCTTGTAGCCTGGCCAGCTACACAGGATCTTGGGGTGGCGAGGCTTTCTTGTGAGTGAAAGCACAAGTGCTCCCTAGGTTGTTTTGGTAATTAATGTCAACATATCTCTTGTTGGACTAACACTTTTATCTAGTATGTTTGAGATAAGTTCAACAATGGAGTGGCATGGACTAAAGGATGTAGGAACTCCTTCAAGATTCTAAGGACAAAGGATTAGCTCAAGCTTCAAGATCAAGACTCTTCATTTTACATTTTAGTGATCCAAGATCACATTGAGTCTATAGGAAAAGCCAATACTATCAAGGAGGGATGAGGTGTTTCTTAATGAACCTCTTGCTTCAAGTGCTTAGTGATATGCTCCAAATACCCTCAACTACTTTCGCACTTCCACACAGATTTTGTGTGGAGGCTATATATACCCCTCCACCTCCTCTTCATTCGTGGAGAGAGCCATCAGACTGAACCTACACTTCCAACTTACCATTTCTGAGAAAGAACTACCTACTCATGTGTTGAGGCCAAGATATTCCATTCCAACCATATGAATCTTGATCTCTAGCCTTTCCCAAGTTGCTTTCCACTCAAATATTCTTTCCACCAGATCCAAATCCTGCGAGAGAGAGTTGAGTGTTGGGGAGACTATCATTTGAAGCACAAGAGCAAGGAGTTCATCATCAACACACCATTCATTACTTCTTGGAGAGTGGTGTCTCCTAGATTGGCTAGGTGTCACTTGGGAGCCTCCGACAAGATTGTGGAGTTGAACCAAGGAGTTTGTAAGGGCAAGGAGATCGCCTACTTCGTGAAGATCTACCGCTAGTTAGGAAAGTCCTTCGTGGGCGACAGCCATGGTGGGATAGACAAGGTTGCTTCTTCGTGGACCCTTCGTGGGTGGAGCCCTCCGTGGACTCGCGCAACCGTTACCCTTCGTGGGTTGAAGTCTCCATCAACGTGGATGTACGATAGCACCACCTATCGGAACCACGACAAAAACATCCGTGTCTCAAATTGCATTTGAATCCTCCAAACTCTTCCCTTTACATTCTTGCAAGTTGCATGCTTTACTTTCCGCTGCCCATATACTCTTTGCATGCTTGCTTGATATGTGTTTTGAATGTTAAACTTGTGACTAAACTCCACTTAAACTTTAAAAAGGTTAAAAACTGCAACTTTGGTACTTAGTGTCTAATCACCCCCTCTAGACACCTCTTCTCAAGATCCTACAAGTGGTATCGAGCTTTGGTCTCCATTGCCTTGGTTTAATCACCATTGGAGGAAGATGGATGAGTCTACTTTGGGAGTCTTAGACATAGAGTGCCTATTCTTGATGGAAGTATTTTCATGAGTGGAAAAATGAGATGCTTGTAATTTTCAATCAATATCATTTGAACAAGTACATTGCTAGCCCTTGTGCACCTTATGTTGATCCTATGCATCCAACCCACGATGAGTCAATTGACATGATTAGGAATCTTAGAACTGCGAACTTATCATTAGAGGATTGCCTAGAAACTTGATTGGATGTTTGCCTACTCTTAAGTGTGCCTATACTATATGGAAATTTCTTGATGAACGATTTCCAAATTATTCCTTGAAAAATCTAGATGAAATTCTCCATAAGTCTATTGCTTTGAGTAAAATGAATACTAGTGATCCTATGTTTGGTGATCGTCTATTTGAGCGTACAAACCTTTTGCGTGCCAAAGGAAATGTTGGTATTATTAGTGATATTATTTCCGAAGCTATAAGAATTCATAAGCAAGATAATTATCTAACTCACTCTAACGAATTACCCTCTCTAGGATTTCATCCACCACATGACGATAATGAACATGGATACTATGATGAGGATGATGATAGTGACTTCGATCTTGATGATGCAATGAGACACTTTGGTCTTATGGCAAATCTTGAGGATATATGTCAGGAGGAAAGGAATGGGTTCTTGATAGTGGATGTGCCGATCACATGACCGGAGATAAACACATGTTTCGTGAGCTTGCTGATAATGATAGTCCTCAAAGTATGTCACTTTCGGTGACAACTCAAAGGTAAGGTGGTTGGTCTCGGTAAGGTGGCCATCTCACATGATAGCTCCATTCAGAATGTCATGCTCGTTGAATCTCTTGGCTACAACTTACTTTCGATTATCTAGACTTGCTGATTTGGTTTCAATGTCCTATTCTGAAATTGATTGCCAAGTGTTTCGTCGAGACAATCATAAAATGGTCTTTACCGGTATCGTAGAGGTGATCTATACATTGCTGATTTCACTAAAAAGGCTCAACCTAAAACTTGCTTCATTGCTAAATCCTCAAAAGGTTGGTTATGGCATAGACGATTAGGTCATGTTGGCATGAGAAACCTTGACAAGCTTATTAAAGGGAATCATATCCTTGGAGTTAACGATGTCATATTTGATAAGGATAGACTTTGCAGTGCATATCAAGCAGGTAAATAGGTTGGAGGAAGGCATCCCGTGAAGAACATCATGACCACAAAGAGGCCACTCGAGCTACTTCACATGGATCTCTTTGGTCCCAACTCCTACAAGAGTCTCGGTGGAAATTCGTTTGGTTTAGTTATAGTTGATGATTTTCCAAGATTTACGTGGGTGTTCTTTCTCGATGATAAATCACAGGTCCAAAAGATCTTCAGAAACTTCGCTAGAAAGGCCCAAAATAAATTTGAAGTGAAGATCAAGAAGGTTAGCGGCGACAACGGATCGGAGTTCAAGAAGCATAAATGTGGACACCTTTCTTGACGAAGAAGGATTTCACACGAGTTCTCGACTACGTACACCTCAAAAAATGGAGTTGTTGAGAGGAAGAACCGGACGCTCATCGAAATGGCGAGAATGATGCTTGATGAGTACAAGGCAGAAGCACTTTTAGGCGAAGCGGTTGAGACAACTTGTCATGCAACAAATCGCTTGTATCTTCACAAGCTACTCGGCAAGGCGGCATCTGAGCTCCTCACGGTAACAAACCCCAAGTTGGATACTTTGAATATTCGGCTCAAAGTGCTACATTCTTGATAAGCATCGTCGTTCTAAATTTGCTCCTAAGTCTCATGAAGGTTTCCTACTAGGTTATGGCTCAAACTCTCACACTTACCGTGTCTACAACAATTTCACCGAAAGGTTGAAGAGGCGGTAGATGTGAAGTTTGATGAATCTAACGGCTCATAAATAGAGCAATTGCCAATTGATGTAGGAGACAAAGATCCTTGGAAGCAATCCAAGACTTGTCTATTGGCAAGGTTTGTCCAGCGGAGGTGAAGGAGAGTACCTCGTCCAGTCAAGTGGAAGCTTCTACTTCACAACAAGGTGAACCAAGAGTTGATACGGAAGCATCCACAAGTGGGACACACCAAGATGAAGAAAGCGAGGAAGTGCATCAAGATGAACATCAACGACCTCCTTCTCCACCACGACAAAGAGAGCGACAACGCCAACAATGAAGAAGGCCAAGAAGAAGAACAAGATGAAGAAGATGTTCAACAAAGACCCAAGCAAAAGCTTTCACGAGTTCGAGCAAAATTGCTAAAGACCATCCGTCGAGCAAATCTACAATGATATTCAAACCGGAGAATCACTCGCTCTAAAACTCGTTTAGCTAACTTTTGTGAAAACTATTCTTTCATATCTAGCATTGAACCTATGAAGGTTGAAGAAGCATTGGAAGATCCGGATTGGATAAATGCTATGCATGAAGAGCTACACAACTTTGAGAGGTATCAAGTTTGGACATTGGTTGAGAAGCCGACAACAACCACAACATCATCGGTACCAAATGGGTGTTTCGCAACAAGCAAGATGAAGATGGACAAGTAGTTCGCAACAAAGCACGTCTAAATCGCCCAAGGCTACACACAAGTCGAAGGTATGGACTATGGTGAGACTTATGCTCCGTTGCTAGACTTGAGTCCATTAGCATCTTACTTGCCTATGCTAATCATCATGATATCACCTTGTACCAAATGGACATTAAAAGTGCTTTTCTAAATGGTGAAATAGAGGAAGTTTATGTTAAGCAACCTCCCGGCTTTGTCAATCCTAAGAAACCCAATCATGTTTACAAACTTCACAAAGCTCTTTATGGTCTTAAACAAGCTCCTAGAGCATGGTATAAATGCTTGACCAAGTTTCTTCTTGAAAAAGGCTTTGAAATTGGGAAAATTGATTCCACACTTTTTACTAAAAGGGTTAATGGAGAATTATTTGTATGCCAAATTTATGTTGATGGTATCATATTTGGATCAACTAACCCTCATTTTAGTGAAAAGTTTGGGAAGCTAATGTCGGAGAAGTTTGAGATGTCAATGATGAGTGAACTCAAATTCTTTCTTGGCTTGCAAATCAAGCAAACTAAGGAAGGTACTTTTGTCTCTCAAACGAAGTACACCAAGGACTTATTCAAGAAGTTCAATATGCAAGAATGCAAAGGTATGACTACACCCATGCCTACTAGTGGACATCTTGACTTAACAAAAGATGATGAACGGTTGATCAAAAGGTTTATCGCTCTATGATTGGTTCATTGTTATATCTATGTGCTTCACGTCCCGATATTATGCTAAGTGTGTGCATGTGTGCACGATATCAAGCTGCTCTAAAGAATGTCATCTTAAGGCCGTAAAAGGATAGTGAGATACTTAATCCATACACCAAATTTTGGCATTTGGTATCCTAAGAGGGCCTCTTCGATCTTGTTGGCTACTCCGACTCGGACTATGCGGTGACAAGGTTGATAGAAAGTCCACTTGGTGCTTGCCAATTTCTTGGTAGATCTCTTGTGTCTTGGTCCTCCAAGAAACAAAACTCGATATCCTTATCCACTTGCCGAGCGGAATACATTGCCCTTGGTTCATGTTGTGCTCAATTACTTTGATGACCCAAACTCTTAAAGATTATGGGATATATGTGAAACATGTTCCATTGCTTTGTAACAATGAAAGTGCTATCAAAATTGGTCATAATCCGTACAACATTCTCGAACTAAGCATATTGAAGTTCGTCATCATTTCATTCGAGATCATGTTGCTAAGGGTGACATTGATCTTAAGCATGTTAGCACGAAAAGCAATTAGCGGATATATTCACTAAACCTCTTGATGAGAAAGTGTTTTGCAGGTTAAGAGGAGAATTGAACATCATTGATGCTTCAAACTTGGAGTAGAAACTCCATTGGATACATGCAAGACATGAGCTTATGCCTAATCCTTGATATCTCTCCTATGATGGAAATCTTATGTCTTGGATATATTTGTATCTTGCATGTTATCTAACCCATGTAGGTACTTGGTTGAATCAAATTCCATGAGGTTGTAACCTACTCATATCTTGAGCAATCTCTACATCACCAAGTCTCTACACAAGGTGGTTGAAGCCAAGGAAGCACAAAACCATTTAAACATATCCTTTGACAAATTCTATGTTGAGCTTCATGATTGTCATTGTTGGATACACAAGTGCTCTTCCTTGCGAACTAACCCATGTAGGTAGATGGACTCAAATTCCAAGTGGTGCTCCAAATTCTTGATGAGCTACATCAACCTTGAGCAACCCACACAAGTTCAACTACATGGACGACACCACCAACCAAGGTATGTTATTCCATCTTAGAAGCTTTACTCCAAGTCATGAGTTAAAGCAACTCGACAAGATGTGAATACATCAATATGTAAGCGAAAATGGCAACCCCATTTTGAGCTTAAGCGATGAGTATGACCTATGATCAAGTGATCTCACTTGACTCCTAAGTCAATATACTCTAACATAGGTGACTTTGTCGTGACCATCTCTAGATGAAGTTCTCTTGTGTTCTTTTCGAGTTTTGCATTTGTCTCATGCATATGTGTTTCCTCTTTCAAAAAAATTTCATCTAGATTTCTTTCTGTTTGCTCTGCATTTT
Source organism: Aegilops longissima (assembly GCA_021605205.1). Taxonomy (NCBI): domain Eukaryota; kingdom Viridiplantae; phylum Streptophyta; class Magnoliopsida; order Poales; family Poaceae; genus Aegilops; species Aegilops longissima. The sequence continues at coordinate 80,969 of JAHIAM010000897.1, forward strand.
CTGCATTCAATTCATTGCATATCATTCAGATAAATTCCTTGCAAATCTTTGTGAGATCTTATTAGTCAAGTGAGCTGAGGTGACAAGTGTTTTCTCTGCGATGAACTCGGTTACACCGATTTGTTATTTTCGGTCCAACGAAAACTTTCGATACCACGAAGCATACCACTCGGTTCCACGATTTCACAACAGGAAAATCAGTTTGCCACTTATTCGTGTTTCTTTTGATCCAGCTCCACTCAATGAATCTTGTCCTCTACAAGCATCACATTTTATCATTGCTTTATGTTGTGACTCAAGTATCAAACCTATTCACGACAAATTCCAGCGGGGAGAGAGAGCTCACATTTTTATCAAGCCCTTCTTGAAATTGATGTCAAAGGGGAGAGAGATCACATCAAAGCTTATCATTTAGAGGAGATCACATCAGAAAGAGATCACATCTCGGAGAGAGAGATCCTTGAGGGAGAGAGAGAGAGAGAGAGATCTCCGGGGAGAGAATACTAGTAGAGTATTTCTCAAGGATCCCAGATGCTTGGTGTTCAAGAGGAGATGCCACATGTCTTCTTGAGGGAAAGACATGTTCATATGTGCTTATTTGCATTAGCTCTCTTCATTTATATCTTTCAGCTCTGATTTTCTGTTCCCTATCTTCTCCCGGTATCCCATGCTAGATTCAGGGAGAAGACATCTAAGGAAAGAAATCATCTAAATTCATTGCATATCTTTACTCTTGGGGACATGTCAAATCAATGTAGTACTTAGTACTCACTCTCTACATGTCATCCAGTCTTGGTATTCTTGTGGTTTCTTTTGTTTGCTCTGGCTAGTAGGTGCATCGTGTTATCTAACCTTGTTTACGCAGGTTCATTCCATCCTAAGCCAACTCAAGACTACAAGGTAAGTATATGCATCACAATCATGTGTATGAGGAATTCTTGCTGATGTACATACTGTTTGCAAGGACTCATGGGCATGAAGGTATTTTCTTTAATATTCTTTGCTCGATGCATATGGCCAAGATACATGTAACACATTGCTGCTCTATCATGGTTATGCTATCACATGCTTCTATATTCCATATTCACATGATTGCATACATGTAGGGAGCCTATACTGTTACATGTCTTTCCAAAGCTTTACTTGCTATTCTTTATATCTTTATCTAAAGCTTTGATGTATGTTGTCATCAATTACCAAAAGGGGAGATTGAAAGCACAAGTGCTCCTAGGTGGTTTTGGTAATTAATGTCAACATATCTCTTGTTGGACTAACACTTTTATCTAGTATGTTTCAGATAAGTTCAACAATGGAGTGGCATGGACTAAAGGATGTGGGAACTCCTTCAAGATGCTAAGGACAAAGATTGGCTCAAGCTTCAAGCTCAAGACTCTTCATTTTACATTTTAGTGATCCAAGATCACATTGAGTCTATAGGAAAAGCCAATACTATCAAGGAGGGATGAGGTGTTGCTTAATGAGCCTCTTGCTTCAAGTGCTTAGTGATATGCTCCAAATACCCTCAACTACTTTCCCACTTCTACACATATGTCCTAAAACCTAAAGTCAAACTTGGCCCCACTGATTCTTCCTATCCGAAGCCACCCGAGTTTGGATGTCTTAGCCACTGCCACAAACCCTAGGCAAATCGGTCTCACCGATAGGGATCTCGGTCTCACCGAGATGGGATTATAATCTCTCTGTATGTCCATTATCAAAATCGGTCTCACGAGTTTGAGCAATCAGTACTAGAGATTACAATGCAAACTTTCTAGTTGACTCATTATCAAAATCGGTCCCACGAGTTTGATGTCAGTCAACCGAGTTTGCTGACCAACTCTCTGGTTAGCTAATTACCAAAATCGGTCTCACCGAGTTTGTATGTCAGTCTCACCGAGATTACGTTATGCCCTAACCTAACCAATCGGTCTCACCGAGTTGCATGTCGGTCCACGAAAATCCTAACGGTCACTAGGTTTACTAAATCGGTCCGACCGAGTTTGTTGAATCGGTCCCACGAGTTTGGTAAATTGTGTGTAACAGTTAGATTTTGTGTGAGGCTATATATACCCCTCCACCTCCTCTTCATTCGTGGAGAGAGCCATCAGACTGAACCTACACTT